>OZ024798.1:47078266-47079405 GCA_964017045.1 Omphiscola glabra
TAGGGTTAGGGTTAGGGTTAGGGTTAGGGTTAGGGTTAGGGTTAGGGTTAGGGTTAGGGTTAGGGTTAGGGTTAGGGTTAGGGTTAGGGTTAGGGTTAGGGTTAGGGTTAGGGTTAGGGTTAGGGTTAGGGTTAGGGTTAGGGTTAGGGTTAGGGTTAGGGTTAGGGTTAGGGTTAGGGTTAGGGTTAGGGTTAGGGTTAGGGTTAGGGTTAGGGTTAGGGTTAGGGTTAGGGTTAGGGTTAGGGTTAGGGTTAGGGTTAGGGTTAGGGTTAGGGTTAGGGTTAGGGTTAGGGTTAGGGTTAGGGTTAGGGTTAGGGTTAGGGTTAGGGTTAGGGTTAGGGTTAGGGTTAGGGTTAGGGTTAGGGTTAGGGTTAGGGTTAGGGTTAGGGTTAGGGTTAGGGTTAGGGTTAGGGTTAGGGTTAGGGTTAGGGTTAGGGTTAGGGTTAGGGTTAGGGTTAGGGTTAGGGTTAGGGTTAGGGTTAGGGTTAGGGTTAGGGTTAGGGTTAGGGTTAGGGTTAGGGTTAGGGTTAGGGTTAGGGTTAGGGTTAGGGTTAGGGTTAGGGTTAGGGTTAGGGTTAGGGTTAGGGTTAGGGTTAGGGTTAGGGTTAGGGTTAGGGTTAGGGTTAGGGTTAGGGTTAGGGTTAGGGTTAGGGTTAGGGTTAGGGTTAGGGTTAGGGTTAGGGTTAGGGTTAGGGTTAGGGTTAGGGTTAGGGTTAGGGTTAGGGTTAGGGTTAGGGTTAGGGTTAGGGTTAGGGTTAGGGTTAGGGTTAGGGTTAGGGTTAGGGTTAGGGTTAGGGTTAGGGTTAGGGTTAGGGTTAGGGTTAGGGTTAGGGTTAGGGTTAGGGTTAGGGTTAGGGTTAGGGTTAGGGTTAGGGTTAGGGTTAGGGTTAGGGTTAGGGTTAGGGTTAGGGTTAGGGTTAGGGTTAGGGTTAGGGTTAGGGTTAGGGTTAGGGTTAGGGTTAGGGTTAGGGTTAGGGTTAGGGTTAGGGTTAGGGTTAGGGTTAGGGTTAGGGTTAGGGTTAGGGTTAGGGTTAGGGTTAGGTTGGTTAGGGTTAGGGTTAGGGTTAGGGTTAGGGTTAGGGTTAGGGTTAGGGTTAGGGTGGTTAGGGTTAGGGTTAGGGTTAGGGTTAGGGTTAGGG
>CAXHKD010000001.1:0-30995 GCA_964017045.1 Omphiscola glabra
CTTTTTATTTGTTTATTATTATTTTATTTTGTACTATTAATTTATTTGTCCTTGCTTTTCCCTTTTTTAAGAACAAAAACTATTCTTCTTTTTTTGTTTTTAAAGGAGGAAGGAAAGGAAAAGAAACAAACAAACCATTAATTACGGCTTGCGGAAAAACGTAAAGGTATGGCTTTTTATTTACTCTAGTCTCTCCGTCCGGTTATTTATAACTCTTGATAACGGTTCTCAAAATGGTTTCTTCTTCGAACCGACTATTTTCGAAGTGTTGGTGTATCTCAATACAAGAAATACACATTTAGAAAAGCGAGAGCCATAACTGAGAATTAGATTTGAGAAACGAATTCAAGACCGGAACAATCCTCACTGTAAGTGAATGGTGATAACACACGGGAAATGATGATAACACACGGGACCTGGTGATAACACACGGGACCTGGTGATAACACACGGGACCTGGTGATAACACACGGGACCTGGTAATAATACATGGGACCTGGTGATAACACACGGGACCTGGTGATAACACACGGGACCTGGTGATAATACACGGGATCCGGTGATAACACATGGGACCTGGTGATAACACACGGGGCATGGTGATAACACACGGGACCTGGTGATAACACACGGGACCCGGTGATAACACACGGGACCCGGTGATAACACACGGGACCTGGTGATAACACGCGGGACCTGGTGATTTACACGGGACCCGGTGATAACACACGGGACCTGGTGATCTTACACGAGACCCGGTGATAACACATGGGACCTGGTGATAGCACACGGGACCTGGTGATAACACACGAGACCTGGTGATAACACAAGGGGCCTGGTCATAACACATGTGCCCTCTTCAAATAAAATATATATATATATATATATACATTGGTAAAAAGCAATACTAATCGCTTAGGTTTTGCGTGAGAGTTTTAGTACGGAATCGTACTTAGAGTGACATCGACAGCAAATAGATTAATTTGTACAAGTACAACTGGTAACGATAGATCTCACACCAGCGGATAGTGGACGACCCCAAATGCCATGAAACTATTTTTTAAAAAAAATTGACTAAGATTTAAATTTAAGTCGGAATAATCAAGCGACTACGGAAATTGTTAAGTTTCTACGGGGGTTGTTAGGTTTCTACGGGAATTGTTAAGTTTCTACGGGAATTGTTAAGTTTCTACGGGAATTGTTAAGTTTCTACGGGAATTGTTAAGTTTCTACGGGAATTGTTAAGTTTGTTGATTCAGTAACTCCAGTTGGTTGGTTCATAATATGAATCTATAACGTGAGAATCGGTGCATCAGGCCTACCTCATTCCACCCTCCCCCATCCCCCCCACATTCCTCCTCCCCCCACCGTCCACATAAAAATGTCCAATCTATCGTACCGTCGGACGAACTTTGTCTCCGAAAGGGTTTTAATTGAACGTCTGAAAGACGAAGTGTCCTGTGACAAGATAATCTTCCAGTGCGTCCCTGCTTCTGGTCTACGCCTGTGTCTCTGTCTGTGTCCGTGTCCGCAGTCAAGAGGGTTGTCTCGTTGGCCATGATATAGTGAACGTATGCGAGATTAGCTGTGTAGCATATTGTGTACAATAATACGGTGTATAATGATATAGTATATCGCGTATCATAATATAGTATATAGTGTACACTAGACAATAGTACAATACACTTGACGAAAGCAGTAGCTATAAAAAGTAAAAATCTAAATATTCATATGACACTTTGCACTATATCAGATATCCGTGTGACTGTGTCTCTATGGATGTGTCTCTACGACTTTATCTCAATGGATATGTCTCAATGGCTATGTCTCTATGGATATGTCTCTATGGAAATGTCTATATGTCATTTGATCATCAGCCATAATCATGTGTGATATAGTGAGTTAATTGAATGCTGTTCTCACCAGTGTTGAATTTATCATAATGTTCTATGTTCAACATCATAATTAATCTATGTTTAATGATAGCACTCATCATAATGATATATGTTTAAAGATGGCACTGATCATAATGATCTATGTTTAAAGATGGCACTCGTCATAATGATCTATGTTTAAAGGTAACACTCATCATAATGATCTATGTTTAAAGGTAGCACCCATCATAATGATCTATGTTTAATGGAAGCACTAAACATAATGATCTATGTTTAAAGGTAGCACAAAACATAATGATCTATGTTTAAAGGTAGCACTCATCATAATGATCTATGTTTATTTCGCTTCAGTTTGTACAATGCGTCATTTTCGTTTTTTGACGGCCATGACAAAATTCGTACGGATTTTTACGGGCTATTTATTTTCACGTCTTTCGGAAACGCCGAAACAATTGGAAGGAATTAGTGGATAGTTGAGTGGATTGGATGCAAGGAAAGTCTTTGGATCAATATATGGATTGGTTGATGGATTGATCGAGGGATTGATGGGTGGATAAAATGATTGGTGGATAAAATGATTGGTGGATATACGCATGGATGAGTTTACGGATGATGGATGTAAAGATGGATGGATTGATGCAATATTATTTTAGTGATTGTTGAGACTTAATCAGCTAAGGTTTCTCAAAAACAAAAACAAAGTTATTTCAGTTTAAGATCTGAAGACGTATCCACAACAGAAGCTGATGGATAACCGGCAAACCATATTGGCGACAGAGTTATCTCTCCCCCACGGTGTCTGTTTACGAAGTTGGTGTTTTGTCACCTTTGACCACTGTCCACCGGTCCATGACCGCGCCGACAGCGCAGGGTCGTTACCCGTTGGTCGGACTACCCGATGGTATCTCCCCATCGCGGCGCTGCCACGGGTCATTAAGTTCTATCAGCGGTGAGAGCGGCTTTCAGGTATTTCGTCCTCAGAAGTCCCTGTGATCCCCATGAGATTGCCCCCTTTTTGGGAGGGGGACCAGAGTTCCCCGGCGTGATATGTGCCTGCGCCCCCATCACACGAGTTATGGTCCGCGGAAGGCGGGGCGCCGTCACCCTACTCTTTTAAGGGGTTGCCGAGGATCGCTGCCTAGCGGGGCGCGCTTCAGATACCCTTTTATTTTTATGACGTCTGATTGTCAGAATTTTTTGCCGCTTGCTTTGTAGACGCCTTTTGGTCACACCGCGTTAAGAACGCGAACAAGCCATTATCACGTACTTCGAAACGGTCTTCGGTGTAGCGATTCTACTAGTTCTGCTTGTAAACATTCATTAGCGAACTCGTCCAAATCCGTTTAGACTCCTGACATAGGAGCTCATCATATGCCGGCGTAAACATTCTTCATATGAACATGATGTCAGTCCTGTCATGATGTCAGTACTTTCATGATGTTAGTACTCTCTCGTGAAGGGCAGTTCAAACATTTCATCTTCTAGTTATCACGTAATAATATTTTGAACAATAATATCGCATTCGTTTTCTGCGAAAATTTCATGATTTAGAATAAGAACGTTAGAGTAGAGCGTGTCAGAGAGAATAGTCTTGAGATCAAAGTCCACAAGAAGTCGTTGCCGGTATCTTCATAACAAACATGAAGTCACGAAAAGAAATTGTTGGCGATAGCAGTCTTGCGTTGTTGTACACGACATTATTATATTTGGTGTCTTGGAAGGGGGGGGGGGCTTGGATTTAGGTTATACAGAAAATTAAAACACAAATGGAAATGTATTCCATTAAAGACATCACTGGCAACAATTTGGCCAAGAACCTCAAGACATCACTGACAACAGTTTGGCCAAGAACCTCAAGACATCACTGACAACAGTTTGGCCAAGAACCTCAAGACATCACTGACAACAGTTTGGCCAAGAACATCAAGACATCACTGACAACAGTTTGGCCAAGAACATCAAGACATCACTGACAACAGTTTGGCCAAGAACCTCAAGACATCACTGACAATAGTTTGGCCAAGAACCTCAAGACATCACTGACAACAGTTTGGCCAAGAACATCAAGACATCACTGACAACAGTTTGGCCAAGAACCTCAAGACATCACTGACAATAGTTTGGCCAAGAACCTCAAGACATCACTGACAACAGTTTGGCTAAGAACCTCAAGACATCACTGACAACAGTTTGGCCAAGAACATCAAGACATCACTGACAACAGTTTGGCCAAGAACCTCAACACATCACTGACAACAGTTTGGCCAAGAACCTCAAGACATCACTGACAACAGTTTGGCCAAGAACATCAAGACATCACTGACAACAGTTTGGCCAAGAACCTCAAGACATCATTGACAACAGTTTGGCCAAGAACCTCAAGACATCACTGACAACAGTTTGGCCAAGAACCTCAAGACATCACTGACAACAGTTTGGCCAAGAACCTCAAGACATCACTGACAACAGTTTGGCCAAGAACCTCAAGACATCACTGACAATAGTTTGGCCAAGAACCTCAAGACATCACTGGCAACAGTTTGGCCAAGAACCTCAAGACATCACTGACAATAGTTTGGCCAAGAACCTCCAGACATCACTGACAACAGTTTGGCCAAACACATCAAGACATCACTGGCAACAGTTTGACCTAACACATCAAGACATCACTGGCAACAGTTTGGCCAAGAACCTCAAGACTTCACTGACAAAAGTTTGGCCAAGAACCTCCAGACATCACTGACAACAGTTTGGCCAAACACATCAAGACATCACTAGCAACAGTTTGACCAAGAACCTCAAGACATCACTGGCAACAGTTTGGCCAAGAACCTCAAGACATCACTGACAACAGTTTGGCTCCATCTCCTCAAGACACGCATTAACCGTGTATACACATTAGCTAACTGCATGTACACAATGTTCACAATGTACACAATGTAAACAGTGTTCATCTCTTACATCAGCTTCACGACGCTACAAACTTGTTTTCAAGTCAATTGTCCCATAACTCAAAAAGAAAAAAAACAAATATTTCTTGCGTGCTTTTCAAACATCAATATCCCTATCCATAACTATTTCTTGTGGTTTCTTCATTTTCCCTGTCTGCCGGGGAAGGCTCTTCGTCGAAACGTTCTCCTTTCATTGTTCCCCTTTTCAATTTCAAGCTTCCACACAACTTGTTCCACAGCTTCCACACACCTTGTTCCACCGCTTCCACACACCTTGTTCCACAGCTTCCACACACCTTGTTCCACCGCTTCCACACACCTTGTTCCACCGCTTCCACACACCTTGTTCCACCGCTTCCACACACCTTGTTCCACCATTGCCTTCACGCGGCTTGAACGCAGTCCTTCATTTACTACCCGATACATAAGCTCTTCGCGACAGTGGAAGGCGTTGCTGGCATTTTCCAACCACATGTGTGACAATAACCACGTGGGAGATCAGACCAATCGTCGTCAACCTTGGAGTACACGGCGGATTCGAAATAAACTTCACAAACCTCCAAAAGCCTGGGTATCGTAATACTTGAGCTGCTTAAGAGACTAACTTATGTGTACACCCATCACTCGGGGATATGAGCGCCCCCCCCCCCGCTCCCTTCCCACTCTCCGATTCTGCACGCACAAATGACGTCCTGTTTGGGTGCTATATTCGACGGTGACTGGTGGCGTACGGCGCCCCAGATGTCACCAGGTGCGAGGTGTCGTGTTGGACCCCGTTGTGGAGCCCATGATTCGTCTTGGTCTACCTGTCAGTACAGTCAGCCCTCAGACAAGACTCGCTGATTCACTCCGAAAATGGACGGGAATGAAAACCTGCAAGGAGACGGAGAGAGAGAGAGCGAGACAGAGAGAGACAGAGAGACATAGGAAGGTAAAGAGATAAAGAGGGACAGAGAGAGAGTGAGAGATTCTCTGGTAAAACAAAGACACATGTATCAATCATTTTGACCAAAGTTATCTATTCCTAAAAATTTTACCAACAGAATCTAGCTAAAAATGTTACCAACAGAATCTAGCTAAAAAATTTACCAACAGAATCTAGCTAAAAAATGTTACAAACAAAATCTAGCTAAAAATGTTACCAACAGAATCTAGCTAAAAATGTTACCAACAGAATCTAGCTAAAAATGTCACCAACAGAATCTGTCTATGATTTCCAAGTTTAAAGAACTATTTTTTTTAAAAACCCGAAATGACACTGGGAGCACTGAGCTTGACCCGACCAAATCAAGTAATAATCAAACGACCCCCTCAGACAATTAAACGTTTAAGACACCCCCTTAGCTTGACGTCAATGGGACACGCCCCTGAATATCATGAGTCGAGTGAAAGTCAGGTATCCGCTGGGACACTGATGATATAGAAAGCCTTGAGGTGGGCGTTCTGATTGTTATGACGAGTAAACAGTGGTCCTGTCATTTTGAAACCCGAACCCCCTCCCCCCCCCCCCCCCCGGTCACTAAGCCAAGTGTGAGCAGTGACACGGCCGGCTGACGAGGACTGTGGGATTGGGGGGGGGAGGGGGTCGTGGTTTTGGTGAGTTCAAGGTTAACCCAGCAGTGGGATGGTGACCCCCCTGGTCTGAACATACGGGTGAAGCGTACGATAAAAACTCCAAATACTGATGCTACTCCGACTCCCATTATGACGCAGTGAATGAGTTTTCCCACCACAACACAGTCTTGCCCCGAGACTAAAAGATGGCCTGCAACATTTACTAAGTGTTTTTTTTTAAAGTGTTAAAATTCAATTTTTAACCAATAGATTCTTCTTAAAATCCTTGCACGCTAATGTTATTCATTCTCCGTATTCTCCCGTGTATTATCTCCTACAAACAAAAATGTCTTCTCCCGCAAGCGTTTAAAAAAAAAACAATTTTTTAATGTTCATTTTTTAAAATTAAGACGTCAACTGTTTCCTTCCCAAAATGGCTCATCCGCACAGTTGTTTACAGTCTCGTGACATCATCCAGTGACTTGTGGACAACAACAAGGTGACGTTTTCAACCAGTTGAGTCCCAGGCCTTCTTGACGAGATAACATTTGTTTTTGCTAAATTTAAAATATGTCCTTCCTGCAAAATGTGTTATCATCGACAGCGACCGATTGCAATCAATCATGGGGTGGGGTGGGGTGCGGGTGCGATGGGGGCATAGGTCAGTCTCAGGTGGGCTTTTAATAAATCTGAAGGGGTTGGTTGGGGGGGGGTCATAGACTTGGTTTATAGGAACTATTTGGGGTCTTTTGATGGGTCTCATGGGTTCATGGATAGGACTTGGGATGGGGGGTAGGCAGGGCCGGCCTTAGCCAACTTAAGCCACTGCAACCTATGCGGCCGCAGTGGGCCCCGCATTTTCATAGGCCCCGCGCTAATTCTATTTTCTAATACAAAATCTTAATGTTCACTTATTATCCTTATCCCTACCCAGACTGGGCCCCGCGCAATCCGTTTCGCATAGGGCCCCGCAATTTTTAGGACCGGCCCTGGGAGTAGGTGGGGGTCATGGATTGGTCTCTTGGAAACGTCTCATGGAGACATGGATGGGTCTCAGGTTGGTTTATGGTTATGTCTCATTCGGTTAATGCAGCGGTTCTCAACCTGTGGTTCGCGACCCCTTTGGGGGGTCGAAGGACCATGTCACAGGGGTCGCCTAAGTCCATCTGTAAACACAAATACTCAACAGTTACGAAGCAGCAACGAAACTAAGTTTGTGTTTGGGGGTCGCCACAACATGAGGAACTGTATTAAAGGGTCGCGACATTAGGAAGGTTGAGAACCACTGGGTTAATGGATGTGCCTCATGGAGCTAACGGACAGGTTTTTGTATACAGGTCATTGGCTAGATCTGGAGGGTCAATGGATGGGTCGGAAGATGGTTCCCCCGAAAATCCCACATTATTATACTTATTTATAAATATCAGTGTTCACTATTTCAAGTACACATGAGCAGGGCCGGCCTTAGGCCACTGCAACCTATGCGGCCGCAGTGGGCCCCGCAATTTATTTTCTAATACAAAATCTTAATTTTCACTAATTATCCTTATCCCTACCCAGACTGGGCCCTGCGCAATCCGTTTCGCAAATTGTTAGGGCCGGCCCTGCACAGGAGTACCAGCCTCTAAAGCAGGAATTCATTAAACACCTGTAACGTGTGCTATATGCAGCGTAAAGAAAACTGATTTTCGGCATAAAAAAACATCAACTCTTCACTCGGGGTGTTTCTGACGTAAATTAATCCAGACTTCTCGTACGTCACAGCGTCACACAGGACCAGACAGTACCAGTACACTAAAGTCAGCGTGACACTGCATGGCAAAGGACACAACAATTTGCTCCCCCATCAGTGGTTTCATTTAAATACAGCATTATTTCATGTTCCTGACTAAAATTGTAATCTCACCCCCCCTAACCACGCACCCCTCCCCAACCATGCACCCCTCCCCAACCACGCGCCCCTCCCCAACCACGCGCCCCTCCCCAACCTGAAACTCATTGCGGATGTATTTAATGAGTTTAAGGTTTACTTTGTTTATCATGTCCTGTAATTCTAATGCAGAGGTTCTAGTATTAATTTGACATGCCTCACCATTTAATTAAAATATATATATATGTTATTTTTTAATTACATTTTTTTTTACATCAAAGCATTTATTTTATGACAAACCGTTAAACCCCTAAACTCACCCCCTCCTAAACTCACCCCTCCTAAACTCACCCCCCCCTTTTCCTTTTTCCAGAGTCCCTCATTGATTTATGAGAAGATGGTGCAAAAAAAAAATTAATTAATTAAGTTGATCTACTGGTTAGACAGAAATTAACAAATAGATCCACATTTTTGTCTCCGCATCTATGCATCTATACATTGGCATGGTCCGAGAAATAAGAACAAAGACAGCTCAGCTGTCAGCTGTCACGGCTGTTCTGTCAATAGAGGAATGTGTTTCTTTGTACGGGTTAGACCTGCTTTAATATAGTAGATCACCAGCCGACAGTGCACATGTATAGACAATCCACCACCAGCCGACAGTGCACATGTATAGACAATCCATCACCAGCCGACAGTGCAAATGTATAGACAATCCATCACTAGCCGACAGTGCACATGTATAGACAATCCATCACTAGCCGACAGTGCACATGTATAGACAATCCATCACTAGCCGACAGTGCACATGTATAGACAATCCATCACTAGCCGACAGTGCACATGTATAGACAATCCATCACTAGCCGACAGTGCACATGTATAGACAATCCATCACCAGCCGACAGTGCACATGTATAGACAATCCATCACTAGCCGACAGTGCACATGTATAAACAATCCACCCCTAGCCGACAGTGCACATAGATAGACATTCCGCTACCAGCCGACAGTGCACCAATATAGACATTCCGCTACCAGCCGACAGTGCACCAATATAGACATTCCGCCACTAGCCGACAGTACACCAATATAGACATTCCGCTACCAGCCGACAGTGCACCAATATAGACATTCCGTCACTGGCCGACAGTGCACAAATATAGACAATAATCACTAGCCGAAATCGCACATGTATAGACAATCCATCACTAGCCGACAGTGCACCCACATGTGTATACAATCCATCACTTCCAGCATTGCACTTAAACTTGAATTCGCATTCTTCATTATGTTGACTTGTATTTCACGCAATCTTTCAGATTTCATGTATATTTATACACAATACATCATCTCTTTTTACAAGAACATACACCATGATGTAATAGGGCAGTCAACACATACAATCTATGATAGATTATGCGTGTGTATGTGGCACGCATTTACCCTCTTGGTTCATTTCCCACTCTTCAGTAACGCTTAGTGGCGTCCAAACCACTCCCCCCCCCCCTTTTTCTGGAGAAAACTGCACATGAATCCAAAAACATTTTGAACTCATTATCGTGGAGTCAAGTAGTAATAGACTCTTCAAACGTATTCGAAATCGAAAACAAAATGTGTCTATCGATACCTTGTGCTGTAACGGTTCAATTTTATGTCGCCATTGAGATTTTTTTTTTTTTTTTTTTTTTCACACAGGTGAGATAGGAGTTAAAAATTACAAGGTACATTGGATTCCTACATCCAGAGATGGATTCTTACATCCAGAGATTGGATTCTTCTTCTTCTTCTTTCGCCTTTTCGTCCTCGAGGAACAGCAGCCGATCTTCATCGACGTCTGTGATTAGGACATAGGCCGCCTACAAGAGCCCTCCAGGCATCACGATCCTGAGCCAATCTCTCCAGCCTCCCCCAAGTGTGGCCAAGTTTCTTGGTATCCGCCTCCACTTCACGGCGCCAAGTGTTCTTAGGCCTGCCTCTTTTCCGTTTTCCTTGAGGGTTCCAATTCAAGGCTTGTCTAGTTATGCTGGAGGCAGGTTTCCTGAGCGTATGGCCAATCCATCTCCATCTTCTCTGGAGGATCTCTTGTTCTACAGGTTCTTGCTTTGTCCGCTGCCACAGTTTCTGGTTGCTGATTCTGTCGGGCCAATGAATCCCGAGAATCCTTCTTAAGCAGTTATTGATGAAGGACTGGATTCTCTTCATATTCCCAGCAGTGATTCTCCATGTTTCTGCACCATACAGTAGAACCGGTTTCACCATTGTGTTGAAGGTTCTGATCTTCAGTTTGGTATTTAGGTGTTTGGAGGCCCAGACATTTTTTAGTTGTTGAAAGGCTGCCCGTGCCTTTCCTATCCTTATTTTGATGTCAGCATCTGTCCCACCTTGCTTGTCCACGATGTTGCCAAGGTAGACAAAGCTCTCTACCTCCTCGAGCGCTTCCTCTTTGAGCCTGATGGGTGCTGTATTGGTAGCGGCATTGACCTTGAGGACCTTGCTCTTCCCCTTGTGAATATTAAGACCAATCCGTGCAGAAGTGTCTGCAATATTTCTGGTCTTCTCCTGCATCTGTTGTTGGGTATGGGAGAGAAGGGCAAGATCGTCAGCAAAATCGAGGTCATCAAGCTGGTTCCACAAGGTCCATTGAATACCATTCCGCTTCTGTTGTGTGGAAGTTTTCATCACCCAGTCAATGGCCAATAGGAACAGGAAAGGCGAAAGCAAACATCCCTGCTTCACACCGGTCTTCACCTGGAAAGCATCCGTCACCTGTTGTCCGTGGACCACTCGGCAGGTCATCCCCTCGTAAGAGTTTCTGATCAAGTCCGTGATTTTCCGCGGGACTCCATAATGTCTCAACAGTCTCCAGAGGGTTTGCCTATCCACACTGTCAAAGGCTTTCTCGTAGTCAACGAAGTTGATGTAGAGGGGTGAGTTCCATTCCAGGGATTGCTCTAGGATCTTGCGCAGTGTTGCAATTTGGTCATTACAGGATCTGTTGGTCCGGAAGCCAGCCTGTTGGTCCCGCAGCAGGGGGTCAACAGTTTCTTTCATTCTGTTGAGTAGTACGCGGTTGAAAACCTTGCCTGGGATGGACAGTAAGGTGATCCCTCTATAGTTGGAGCAGGAGCTTAAGTCCCCCTTTTTTGGAATTTTAATGAGATATCCCTCCTTCCACTCCGAAGGTACCTGTTCCTCCTCCCAGATCTTCAAGAACAGTGGGTGAAGCATATCTACACTGGTGTGCACGTCAGCCTTCAGTGCCTCTGCTGGGATGCCATCCGGTCCTGCAGCCTTGCCATTTTTAAGTTGTTTGATGGCAATACGGATCTCTTCTTTGGTGGGTGCGTTGCAGTCAATAGCCAGGTCACTGTCAGCTGGCTGAATATCTGGTGGGTTACTTGGCTCTGGCCTGTTTAGAAGTTCCTCAAAGTGTTCTTTCCATCTGGCTCTCTGTTGCTCCTCATTTGATATGCTCTTACCATCTTTGTCCTTCACTGGTCTCTCTGGCTTCCTGAACTTTCCAGACAACTTCTTGATGGTAGCGAACAATTCCCGCATATTTCCTTGGTAGGCTGCTTCTTCCGCTTCTTTGGCAAGCATGTCTACAAAGTTCCTTTTGTCCCTCTTAGCGCTTTTCTTTACTTTCTTATTTGCCTCTGAGTACTCCTTTTGGAACCTAACTTTCTGCGCTCGTGTACGGCTGTTGTTAATTTCTGCCTTCTTCCCTTTTCTCTCTTCTATAGAGATTGGATTCACGGTACTGAAATTCGTAGACTAAATGATAGGCCTGTTTCAACTCAAACGTAATGATTTAAGATTCTAAGGACTCTAGCAGTTTCGGCGTTGACACTAAATGAGTGCTTCTCAAACTGTTCAAAGTTGTTGGCCTGGTACATACATATTTACATCAGCGGTTTTGAAAACAAATCCTCGGGTCATCTGGGCGGCAGCACATCGCGTGACTAATATGGTCCAATCGATTGTTCTGCATAATTGATTCTTGTTGATGTTTTGTAACTTAAAAAATGGTCCACCTTCCCGCGACCATGATTTGAGGCCATTTTGGACAAGTGTCATCTAAGTAGCACTCCCACCGTCATTTGAGGCCATTTGGACAAGTGTCATTTGAGTAGCACTCCCACCGTCATTTGAGGCCATTTTGGACAAGTGTCATCTGAGTAGCACTCCCACCGTCATTTGAGGCCATTTGGACAAGTGTCATATGAGTAGCACTCCCACCGTCATTTGAGGCCATTTTGGACAAGTGTCATCTGAGTAGCACTCCCACCGTCATTTGAGGCCATTTTGGACACGTGTCATCTGAGTAGCACTCCCACCGTCATTTGAGGCCATTTTGGACAAATGCCATCTGAGTAGCACTCCCACAGTCATTTGAGGCCATTTTGGACAAATGCCATCTGAGTAGCACTCCCAATAAGAATCTAACTTTACAATTTGGATTTATTTTTGTAACTTTAAATGAGAAGAAGAAATAAAAGATCTTTATTTCCCTGTGTCATGTCTGCGCCTTTCATCTCTTCTCATTGGAGTAATTTTTTTTTCTCTTTATCTTCTTTTGTATGTCAGTGGTTCCCAACCTGTGCTTCTCAGGGTTTCAGTGGCCGCTCCAGCAAATAAAATAACAGCGTTAAAACTTGTTAGCCATAGGGTAGGCATTAGTGCACTACTCTCCTGACATAGGGTAGGCATTAGTGCAACACTCTCCCCACATTGGGTAGGCATTAGTACACCACTCTCCCGACATAGGGTATGCATTAGTGCACCACTCTCCCGACATAGGGTAGGCATTAGTGCACCCCTCTCCCGATATAGGGTAGGCATTAGTGCACCCCTCTCCTGACATTGGGTAGGCATTAGTGCACCACTCTCCCGACATAGGGTAGGCATTAGTGCACCCCTCTCCCGATATAGGGTAGGCATTAGTGCACCCCTCTCCTGACATTGGGTAGGCATTAGTGCACCCCTCTCCCGACATTGGGTAGGCATTAGTGCACCACTCTCCCGACATTGGGTAGGCATTAGTGCACCCCTCTCCCGACATTGGGTAGGCATTAGTGCACCCCTCTCCCGACATTGGGTAGGCATTAGTGCACCCCTCTCCCGACATTGGGTAGGAATAAGTGCACCCCTCTCCCGACATAGGGTAGGCATTAGTGCACCCCTCTCCCGACATAGGGTAGGCATTAGTGCACCCCTCTCCCGACATAGGGTAGGCATTAGTACACCTCTCTCCCGACATAGGGTAGGCATTAGTGCACCCCTCCCCCGACATTGGGTAGGCATTAGTGCACCCCTCTCCCGACATTGGGTAGGCATAAGTGCACCCCTCTCCCGACATAGGGTAGGCATTAGTGCACCCCTCTCCCGACATAGGGTAGGCATTAGTGCACCCCTCTCCCGACATAGGGTAGGCATTAGTGCACCCCTCTCCCGACATAGGGTAGGCATTAGTGCACCCCTCTCCCGACATAGGGTATGCATTAGTGCACCACTCTCCCGACATAGGGTAGGCATTAGTGCACCACTCTCCCGACATAGGGTAGGCATTAGTGCACCCCTCTCCCGACATAGGGTAGGCATTAGTGCACCCCTCTCCCGACATAGGGTAGGCATTAGTGCACCTCTCTCCCGACATAGGGTAGGCATTAGTGCACCCCTCTCCCGACATAGGCGTAGACATAGGTGAGGCACAGCCCAGAGAAAATAGTTCAAGTAGTTTCACGAATCTAAAAGGTTAGAAAACTATCCATAGATAGGTTCTAAGCCTTCATTTACTTATGGATAAATAATGGATAATAATGAGTAAGTATATTATAAGCGGGTTGAATCTATTCAGATTGTGGCAGTGACATAAACACCTTTTAACCCAAACACCCCTTATCCACCCGCACTCCACGAACGATAACAATATGTTTTATCTACCATCATGGAAAGATAAAAATATGTTTTATCTACCATCATGGAAAGATAACAATATGTTTTATCTACCATCATGGAAAGATAACTAGATGTTTTATCTACCATCATGGAAAGATAACTAGATGTTTTATCTACCATCATGGAAATATAACAATATGTTTTATCTACCATCATGGAAAGATAAAAATATGTTTTATCTACCATCATGGAAAGATAACAATATGTTTTATCTACCATCATGGAAAGATAACTAGATGTTTTATCTACCATCATGGAAATATAACAATATGTTTTATCTACCATCATGGAAAGATAACTAGATGTTTTATCTACCATCATGGAAATATAACAATATGTTTTATCTACCATCATGGAAAGATAAAAATATGTTTTATCTACCATCATGGAAAGATAACAATATGTTTAATTATCATCATGGAAAGATAACTAGATGTTTTATCTACCATCATGGAAAGATAACAATATGTTTTATCTACCATCATGGAAAGATAACTAGATGTTTTATCTACCATCATGGAAAGATAACTAGATGTTTTATCTACCATCATGGAAAGATAACTAGATGTTTTATCTACCTTCATGGAAAGATAACTAGATGTTTTATCTACCTTCATGGAAAGATAACTAGATGTTTTGTCTACCATCATGGAAAGATAACTAGATGTTTTGTCTACCATCATGGAAAGATAACTAGATGTTGATAAACAAGTTTGAACAATTCCTCTCCTCCAGCACAGAATGTTGGTTAACTAGATGCTGACCAACACGTGTTTTAATATCTAAACGACAGTAGATCTCATGCTATCATTCGTAGAGCCCCACGACGTATATTTTCAGCTGTCTATCTGATGAAACCGGCCAGAATATCTTCAGCCGGTGAACAGAGAGCCCTGGACATGTCTCCCACCACCAAACCCTTAACCCCCGCCCCCACTACTACCTCCCTTTTGACTGCTAACAAAACACGTCCAATGGGCGTCCTGGCGTCTGTGCCTCGTCTTCGTCATCTCACGAGATTTACACGTCAAAATCTCGACAACTCATACAAGGCTATCTCGGACAAGTTCTTTTTGTTTTCTCCCACCCCCTCCAACCACCCTCTCCCCAACCTTTGATGGGCACATCCTTTCTTCATCAAGATGTTTTGTTTGACTTGCCCCCCCCCCCCACTTGTCACAAAGATGGGGCAGGTTTCATAAATCTGGACATATTTAGGGGCTGCCCATCTCGAAAGTTCAGGTGGAAAGGTAGGGGGGAAGGTGTTGTGGTCCCATGAAAGTGTTCCCTTTGAACTCGGCGTTAATCTCCCTTCAACGTTAATAGTTATTTATAGATTTTTTAAAAAATTTAAATAAAAAAAAATTTTAAAACTATTTTCCAAATGACGTCATTGCTCTTATTTTACATTCTCAACAAAACACGCAAACAAAGAGACTGGACCCATGATACAACGCTCCACATCCCGAAAGCTGTGGTGATAGTCCAGCATGCAACGCTCAACATCCCGAAAGCTGTGGCGATAGTCCAACAACGCTCCACATCCGGAAAGCCGTGGCGATAGTCCAGCATGCAACGCTCCACATCCCGAAAGCCGTGGCGATAGTCCAGCATGCAACGGTCCACATCCCGAAAGCCGTGGCGGTAGTCCAGCATGCAACGGTCCACATCCCGAAAGCCGTGGCGGTAGTCCAGCATGCAACGCTCCACATCCCGAAAGCCGTGGCGGTAGTCCAGCATGCAACGGTCCACATCCCGAAAGCCGTGGCGGTAGTCCAGCATGCAACGGTCCACATCCCGAAAGCTGTGGTGATAGTCCAGCATGCAACGCTCCACATCCCGAAAGCTGTGGTGATAGTTAGGATGCAACGCTCCACATCCCGAAAGCCGTGGCGGTAGTCCAGCATGCAACGGTCCACATCCCGAAAGCTGTGGCGATAGTCAAACATGGTCAGTCTTTGTCAGCAATAGTTTAACCACCTACTACAGTGGACGTAGTCTTCGTCCCCGCTAACTGTTCCCATCACTCCAACATGATTTAGTGGTTTAAAATAACTTGATTAGCAAACAGCTAGATTTAAAATGGAGGTGAGTGTTATATTGTCTTTAAGTTTTAAGCCGTGGCGATAGTCCAGCATGCAACGCTCCACATCCCGAAAGCCGTGGCGGTAGTCCAGCATGCAACGGTCCACATCCAGAAAGCCGTGGCGATAGTCCAGCATGCAACGCTCCACATCCCGAAAGCCGTGGCGATAGTCCAGCATGCAACGGTCCACATCCCGAAAGCCGTGGCGGTAGTCCAGCATGCAACGGTCCACATCCCGAAAGCCGTGGCGGTAGTCCAGCATGCAACGCTCCACATCCCGAAAGCCGTGGCGGTAGTCCAGCATGCAACGGTCCACATCCCGAAAGCTGTGGTGATAGTCCAGGATGCAACGCTCCACATACCGAAAGCCGTGGCGGTAGTCCAGCATGCAACGGTCCACATCCCGAAAGCTGTGGCGATAGTCAAACATGGTCAGTCTTTGTCAGCAATAGTTTAACCACCTACTACAGTGGACGTAGTCTTCGTCCCCGCTAACTGTTCCCATCACTCCAACATGATTTAGTGGTTTAAAATAACTTGATTAGCAAACAGCTAGATTTAAAATGGAGCTGAGTGTTATATTGTCTTTCAGTTTTAAGAGATCCATTTACACAAAAAAAAAAAACTTCTCAACCAAATAAGATAGAAAAGATAAGATAAGATGATATAAAGTGATAACTTAAGATAAGATAAGATGAGATGAGAAGATAAGATGATAAAATACGATAAGATGATAAGATAAGATAAAATGAGATGAGGTGATAAAATAACATAATATTATAAGATAAGATAATACGATAATATAAGATAATACGATAAGATGAGATGAAAGATAATATAACATAAGATGATAAGATAAGATGATAAGATGAGATGATAAGATAGGATAAGATGATTAGATGAGATGAGATGATAAGATAGAATAAGATTCTTTATTGATCCAAATAAATTAATATGTTTTTGTTTTTCTATTACATTGCACACATTCCTTTTCAGCACATAATTAAATACATAGTCCTAACTGAGACAATATAAGGAGCTGCTTATTTTTTTATGTTATCTGTTTATTTATTAATATTTCTTTTTTTTTTTTTTAGGTGTTGAGGCGTTGTACTGGGCCCGAGGCGGGTGAGAATCACCATTTATCATTCCAACATTGCACTGTAACTAATGCGCAGAATTTTCAGTCTATATTCGTACACGTTGTTGTGGTGTGTGCCAGTTACAGGTCGTGACATAAGCCATGCATGACTTAATGAGTTGCCGTGACCTGGCGCAGGGGTGGGGTGGGGGGTAGGGCCTCAGGGTAGGGCCGCAGCGGGAAGATTTATTTTACCTGCACACACCTTAAAACCACTGGTCACCCCGGCAGTGATGGTGATGCCAAGACATGTTGTTTACGTTGCCCCACTCAGCTGTGCCCTGTACTGGAGAGTATCAAAGAGGCGTGGTCCTTAACTTAAGATACTTTTAGAACATTAAAAACAAAAACCTCACACAAACTGGCACATACACACACTCGCTCATACCCACACTCGCACATACACGCACTCGCACATACACGCACTCGCACATACCCACACTCGCACATACACACACGATTAAAGTCTTCGGGGGTGGAGGAGGGTGTAACCTGGATGATTACGGAAGGTGATTAACTGTGAAGTCTTGTAGGTTTGTTTGCTCCATACAACATAATCATGATTATTAAACCACAAAGAGCCCCTCCATTCCCTTACCTGAACTTAAAATGTCACGTATATATTTCCGTTATTTCTTTCAGCAAAAATGGCCGGCAGCAAAAGTGGCGGCGGCGAAACGTGTCCCTCTTCTCAAATATGTCTACCCGAGAGCAGTTGTACTAGAAGAACCACTTTGATAGAGCCAAATAAATCGTTGTACATCAGTTATGCGGTCAATACTTCTTTACGTCGAACATTGTGAGGGTGTGGTTTAAGGAAGGGCCGGCCTTAGGCAGTGGGCCCCGCACTTTCATAGGCCCCGCCACGAATTTATTTTCTAATACAAAATCTTAATTTTCACTTATTATCCTTATCCTCTACCCAGAATGGGCCCCGCGCAATCCGTTTCGAATAGGGCCCCGAATTGTTAGGGTCGGCCCCGGTTTAAGGGGCTTGTAAAAACCGACATATCTTCCCAGAAGTCCTCCCAGAAGTCCTCCCAGAAAGTAGGGGAATGGGACTGATCCAAATTTCCTGGCAGCATTTCAGAAATTTAAGTGTAAAAAAAAAAAAATCACATAACTCCTCTTGCCACCTAGAATAGTCATTAATAAATTGTTACAGTTACAGCTCACCCTCATATCTTTTATCACTTATACTTATATATATTACGCTCCTAGTGTGCCTCGTGGACTGCTTCCATTTCCGTCGGCTGCTTCCTAAAAAATCGTGGCTGCTTCCAAATAACCGAATTTGGAATTGAGAGTATATTACAAATACGTCAATATGTTTCAAAGAAAGTATGGTTCCATAATGAGTTCAATAGCGCGCGAAATATAATTCCCGATAACAATGCCAAATGATATATGTTTATATGTATATAACAAATACATTACAAATAAATTATTGTAAGCTTGTTTCATGTCCTTTTTTTCCGGCTTATATCGTTCCGTGTCTGCTGTTTGTGGTATCCTGTCATTTCTGCCGTGCTTAAGACCATGGTATCGCTCCGTGTCTGCTGTTTGTGGTATCCTGTCATTTCTGCCGTGCTTAAGACCATGGTATCGCTCTGTGTCTGCTGTTTGTGGTATCCTGTCATTCCTGCCGTGCTTAAGACCATGGTATCGCTCTGTGTCCCTCCCCCCCCCCCCTCAACTCGGTATCTTTGCGTGACGAAATAAAATGGTTATTTCCCGGCCCATCTTAAAACTAATAGAATTTCAACATTTTCTTGGTGCTGATTTGTGAAACTCTGAGGACGTGTTTAAAGATGAGAGTCCCGAGTGGCTGCAAGTGCAAGAACCAATGGACAGGAAGTCAAGATGCACGGGCTAATGAATGGGGGAGGGGGGCGGATGGCTACACAAAGCCTGGGTGTTAAATGCCGTGGGGCGTCAAATGTTTGAAACAGTTCCTGGGCCGATCATGATGGAAGCGTCCATTTCCGGTTTTTAAACCCGTGACAGAACTCTAGTTTTGGTCATGACAGTTCCAAGATCTGGTGGCTGCATGAAGAAGGTTTTTCGTAGAATAGAAATTTTTATACTACTGCAAGACAGTATGGGTCAAGACATTGTGGCTCAAGACAGTATGGTCAAGACAGTGTGGCTCAAGACAGTATGGTCAAGCAAGACAGTAGGTCAAACAAGACAGTATGTCAAGACAGTAGGGTCAGGTAACAATCCCCCCTCAAGTGATCTTTATACGATATGAATAGAGCCACTCGAACAGGACTCTGACCATCTATAGTCTATACCACTTAAATAGACAGAGCCACCCGAACAGGACTTGGTCAATCAAAACCTCCACTCCGGTAGAATACGTTATTCGTACACCAAGACATAACCCCCAAACAAGTGTGTGGCGTACACCAAGACCTACCCCCCCCCCCCCCCGGGCCAAACAAGTGTGTGACGTACACCAAGACCTACTATTCTGTCGTGAAACAATCAAGGCTCGTGTGTGACGTCATTTTGATGGCTTCAGCTGTACTCTCGCCGCTGTCAGCGTCGTCCACGACCGGAAGCAGCGGCGTTTGATACATCCTTACCAAAACAACCCCCCCCCCGGGCACCCACACCACCCCTGTACCCCTAGCACCATCCCTAAACCCCACCCTCCCCCCTGCTCCCCCTTTCTTGCTCACTTTCCTGACACCCTCACGCTTTTCTCCCTCTGATTGTTTCGTCTCTTTTCTTTCTTAATACGCCCCCCCCGTCAACCTCACCCCCCAATACGCCCCCGCCCCCATCAGACCCCCATTCTTTAAGTTTGACCTGAGGTGCTTCAGAAATTCTACACATCAATTTGACAGCCAGAGTGAGGCTAGCTGCGCACGCGCACACAGCAAACAGAGATGACGGGCGGCCATCATTTCTAAATTAGACACGGAAACACTGGATTAAGCTCTTCGTGGCGGAGATGGGTCCTGGAATGGTGTGTGAGGAAAGTGGGGGAGGGGGGCCTTTCAGAGGTGGGTCTATGTTAGGGTGGCGGGGGATGATAGCGTCCTATTGTCGGGGTGTATTGTTTGCTTGTGGGAGGTGGGGGTTGGCCACTATAATGACCGGGTAATGGGAAGGTCTTGAATAATTCTGGGTCTTTTACAACACATTCACAATATGTGCTTACCAGAAATGTTAAGGTATTTATGAAATAGTGATCGCTTCTGGGGGTGAATTGAGCTGAATTCATAGCAAAGTGCCGAAAGATTAACAATAACATTTTAATAGTGTAGAGGAGTCTTCAGGGTCGGAAATTCGTTTATATAATTGCATTTTTTTCTAAGTCCAAATTTAGTTTTATAGACTTCGCTAAACACAGTCTGGTATTAGCTAGTAGACACAGTTCGGTGTTAGCAAGACACAGTCCAAAGTTAGCACGACGCAGTCTGATGTTAGCAAGACATAGTCCGATGTTAGCACGACACAGTCCAATGTTAGCAGGACATAGTCTGTATTAGCAAGACAGGGTCCAATGTTAGCAAGACACAGTCCAATGTTAGCAGGACATAGTCCGATGTTAGCAAGACAAAGTCCAATGTTAGCAGGACATAGTCCGATGTTAGCAAGACACAGTCCAATGTTAGCAGGACACAGTCCAATGTTAGCAAGACACAGTCCGATGTTAGCAAGATACAGTCCAATGTTAGCAGGACATAGTCCGATGTTAGCAAGACAGGGTCCAATGTTAGCAAGACACAGTCCAATGTTAGCAGGACATAGTCCGATGTTAGCAAGACACAGTCCAATGTTAGCAAGACACAGTCCGATGTTAGCAAGACACAGTCCGATGTTAGCAAGAAACAATCCGATGCTAGCAAGACACAGTCCAGTGTTAGCAAGACACAGCACGCTGTTAAAAAGACAAATCCCGGTGTTAACAAGACACAGTCCGGTGTTAGCAAGACACAGTCCGGTGTTAGCAAGACACTGTCCGGTGTTAGCAAGACACAGTCCGGTGTTAGCAAGACACGGGTCCGGTGTCAGCAAGACACAGGTCTGGTGTCAGTAAGACACAGGTCTGGTGTCAGCAAGATACAGGTCCGGTAACACGTAAGAGAGAGAGAGAGAAATAGGGAGAGAAAGATAGAGAAAAGGGGAGAAAGAGAGAGGGGGTGGGTTTTATGGAGAGCGGAGTTAAAATACCATTTAAAAATTGACAAGGTGTATCATTTTAAAACATAATAATGCCCACTTGATCATAAAACCAAAAAGTGCGAACACATCAAGTGACCACGAGTTTCCGTTTCCTGTCTCAACCGCTGACGTAATCAGTGTGTTCTAAAGAATGTTTAAAGTGCCCGAATGGATTATCTGTATATGGCCACTGGTCAAATGTGTACAGATACGGCTATTGGTCAAATGTGTACAGATACGGCTATTGGTCAAATGTATACAGAGAGAGCGATTGGCCAAATGTGTACAGATAGGGCGATTGGTCAAATGTGTACAGATATGGCTATTGGTCAAATGTGTACAGATATGGCGATTGGCCAAATGTGTACAGATATGGCGATTGGTCAAATGTGTACAGATATGGCGATTGGTCAAATGTGTACAGATATATGTATTGGCCAAATGTGTACAGATATGGCTATTGCTCAAATGTGTACAGATAAGGCTATGGGTCAAATGTGTACAGGTATGGCTATTGGTCAAACGTGTACAGATATGGCTATTGCTCAAATGTGTAGAGAAATGGCCCTCGGTCAAAGCTGTACGGAAATAGTTTCTGTGTCGGAGGGAGATGCGTTCCGTCTACGCCTGCGTTGATTTCTGAGCTGATGTCCGAGGCAAAAACATTTAGGATTCGGATGCATACAGCGATCTCTGTCACGTCAGATTGCTGGACTGTGTTCAACATTTAGGATTCGGATGCCTCCAGTGATCACAGTCACGTCAGATTGTTGGACTGTGTTCAACATTTAGGATTCGGATGCCTCCAGTGATCACTGTCACGTCAGATTGTTGGACTGTGTTCAATATTTAGGATTCGGATGCCTCCAGTGATCTCTGTCAAGTCCGATTGTTGGATTGTGTTCAACATTTAGAAGATGTTGACCAACGCCTGCGTAACACGAATTTCCGGATTAATAATCCTATACCCTAGCCGGAGTCGGATGGAAGACCTCTCTAGACGGCAGGGGTCTGACAATGACCTCACGACGCCGACCTCCTCAGATATCCCTGACGGCCTCGTCGGTTGTTAAAGATCCCCGGCCCGGTGCTGTCCACAATGTAACCGCGGCGAACGGTTCGGTCAAGTCTTTTCATTAGCCCCGAGGCAAGCGACAGACGGGGGTGACACTCACAGCCCCGGCCCTATGAACGGTGGGTGTGGGGTGGAAGTGGGTGTTGATGACGCGTCTGTCCATCGTCTTTTGTCGTGTTGTTATCGAAGTTTTTTTCTTTTTTTAAAAAGTCGTCTTCAGAGTCCAACAAGGATATGTCTGACATTAGTCTGAGATTAGTCTGACAGTCTGAGATTAGTCTGACAGTCTGAGATTAGTCTGACAGTCTGAGATTAGTCTGACAGTCTGACATTAGTCTGACTGTCTGGCATTAGTCTGTTATTAGTCCATGTGTCTCGATGTTAGTTAAAGATCAAACTTCGGCTTGATGTGTATAATAGAAATTAGATACTAAACCAGTGTAGGACTTCAAAACGTGATCAGAAAACCAATTATATGTGTATTTATAAATAGTTACATATCACAACGAGTAGGAAATTGTATCCTTAACATGTGCAATCTGCAAACGTTCGAATAAATGCGCCACCCTAATTCAAGTCCCTATATCTCGCAAGAACAGGTTGTAGTGCGTCTGAACAATGCTTAGCCATGGACATAGATCCTTCTGGCAAGAACAGGTTGTAGTGCGTCTGAATAATGCTTAGCCATGGACATAGATCCTTCTGTCAAGAACAGGTTGTAGTGCGTCTGAACAATGCTTAGCCATGGACATAGATCCTTCTGTCAAGAACAGGTTGTAGTGCGTCTGAACAATGCTTAGCCATGGACATAGATCCTTCTGGCAAGAACAGGTTGTAGTGCGTCTGAACAATGCTTAGCCATGGACATAGATCCTTCTGGCAAGAACAGGTTGTAGTGCGTCTGAACAATGCTTAGCCATGGACATAGATCTTTCTGGCAAGAACGGGTTGTAGTGCGTCTGAACAATGCTTAGCCATGGACATAGATCCTTCTGGCAAGAACAGGTTGTAGTGCGTCTGAACAATGCTTAGCCATGGACATAGATCCTTCTGGCAAGAACAGGTTGTAGTGCGTCTGAACAATGCTTAGCCATGGACATAGATCCTTCTGGCAAGAACAGGTTGTAGTGCGTCTGAACAATGCTTAGCCATGGACATAGATCCTTCTGGCAAGAACAGGTTGTAGTGCGTCTGAACAATGCTTAGCCATGGACATAGATCCTTCTGGCAAGAACAGGTTGTAGTGCGTCTGATCAATGCTTAGCCATGGACATAGATCCTTTACATTAGTGGTGACACAGAATAGCCCACATTAAAGTATGAAGAAAATAGAAAGAAAGAAAAAGTTGTGTGTGGGGGGTGTATTTAGATCAACCATGTGGTAGACCAGTAGCCCACATAGACCATGTGTCCACCAGCGGCCCATATACATAGTCCAAGTGTACACTAGTGACTAGCGGCCTATATACATAGTCCAAGTATACACCAGCGGCCTAAATAGTCCATGTTACACCAGCGGCCGATATACATAGCCCATGTGTACACCATTAGCCCACATAGTAAGACGTACTGTTCTCTCCCTAAGAAGGCGATAAAGTCTCAAAAAATTAATTCTGTAACGCCTCTCAATGGAAGTTACAGTGGCGGATCCAGAATAAATAATAAAAGTGTGTGGGGGGGGGAGAGACAACCCAACCCCTTTTTTTCCATGCCCTTACACCAGTTTCTGGACCCAAATGATTGCACCATTATGTTGCTCGTCATTCGCATGCCAAGATGACCAAGGCAACTTTTTGACTTGAGAGGTGCGATGGTATGAGCTGTACTTTGTTTAAAGTAAGTGAGGGTTGTTCAATACGTCAGCCTCACTCTCTCGTAGTATCATATGCAGCAGACCAGATACTCTCTCCTAGTATCACATGCAGCAGACCAGACACTCTCTCCTAGTATCACATGCAGTATACCAGACACTCTCTCGTAGTATCACATGCAGTATACCAGACACTCTCTCGTAGTATCACATGCAGCAGACCAGACACTCTCTCATAGTATCACATGCAGTATACCAGACACTCTCTCATAGTATCACATGCAGTATACCAGACACTCTCTCGTAGTATCACATGCAGCAGACCAGACACTCTCTCGTAGTATCACATGCAGCAGACCAGACACTCTCTCGTAGTATCACATGCAGCAGACCAGACACTCTCTCGTAGTATCACATGCAGTATACCAGACACTCTCTCGTAGTATCACACGCAGCAGACCAGACACTCTCTCATAGTATCACATGCAGCAGACCAGACACTCTCTCCTAGTATCACATGCAGCAGACCAGACACTCCCTCGTAGTATCACATGCAGCAGACCAGACACTCCCTCGTAGTATCACATGCAGCAGACAAGACACTCTCTCGTAGTATCACATGCAGCAGACCAGACACTCTCTCGTAGTATCACATGCAGCAGACCAGACACTCCCTCGTAGTATCACATGCAGCAGACCAGACACTCCCTCGTAGTATCATATGCAGCAGACCAGACACTCTCTCGTAGTATCACATGCAGCAGACCAGACACTCTCTCGTAGTATCACATGCAGTATACCAGACACTCTCTCGTAGTATCACATGCAGCAGACCAGACACTCTCTCGTAGTATCACATGCAGCAGACCAGACACTCTCTCGTAGTATCACATGCAGCAGAACAGACACTCTCTCGTAGTATCATATGCAGCAGACCAGACACTCCCTCGTAGTATCACATGCAGCAGACCAGACACTCCCTCGTAGTATCACATGCAGCAGACCAGACACTCCCTCGTAGTATCATATGCAGCAGACCAGACACATTTTAGCCATTTTAAAGTTTCATCACCTATCGACACCGGTTATCATCATCACCATGCCATACAGATCCAGTAGCCCTGGGGGTGTGGAAGGGGGGGGGGTATGTGCCCTTCGGCCCTGGTGAAGATTCGACAGACTCTCCGCGGCTGTTTCTTTGTTGGTGTATTAGTCTGTTGGTGTATTAGTCTGTTGGTGTATTAGTCTGTTGGTGTATTAGTCTGTGGTGTATTAGTCTGTTGGTCTATTAGTCTGTTGGTCTATTAGTCTGTTGGTGTATTAGTCTGTTGGTGTATTAGTCTTTTGGTGAGAAGTCTTTTTGGTGTATAAGTCATTTAGTTTAGTCTGGCATACTTAGGTATAGAGTTAGGCGTAAGTTTTTACGGTGGTTTACCTGGTACTTACTCTGTACATCGGCAACGAGAACCCGGACATTACATCTTAAACTCTAAACTAATAACTGGGGGCAATGTTCAGCGGATCAACATTTAATTGACCACACACTTTTCATTAAGCTCCAATCCCTCGGCGACTTTGTTGACGGCCAGCCTTACAAAGAAGGTCAGATCGCATTTCAATGCACGAACAATAACTCCTTAATTGGATACTTACTCGGGCTGAAATTCCCAAAATAAGAACATTAAACATTGAGAGTTATTCCCCCACACTGATTTTTAAACTTAAGATAACTAGTGTTGTAGGTCTGTTGGTTTGTTTGGTGTTTTGTTTTGTTGCAGTTTTCTTTGTAATTAAACTCCAAGATTGGTTTAACGCCAGGCGTCATCGACTAAACGATAAATTCAACTCCAAGATTGGCTTAACATCTTTAACACCCGGCCTGCTAACTTAACGATTCACTAAAACTGTTACATTTGTAATTGAAGGCGACATTGTGAACACTTTGAAAACCGGGGGTGGTGGGGGGGGGGGGTTGATTGTGATTGTTCATTTTGTCATTTCCGCAAACGCAAACTGCACGATTTTTTTTGTACTTCGGGGGGGGGGGGGGGGAGGGAATGGGGGGGGGAGTCGCCACGCAACGTTAGGCTCTTAAGAAGCCCTGTGTCTGGGAGTGACAGCTGTCCTCAAAGATAGTATCGTCAAAAGGGGGGAAACTTTTTTTTTCTCTCCAAGGGCAGGGAAGAGACAGGGCGAAAGAAGAATATTGCCCTGAGGGGGCTTTTCTGGCTAGGGCTTTAGCAAATGGGCTCAGGAGAAAACAAGTTAAGGGAATAGAGAGATGGTGAGAAGAGGGTTGGGGGGGGGGGGTTGTTCTGGCTACGTAGTGTTGGCGAAGTGTGGGGCGGGTTAAGGATTGTTAAAATGGGAAGGATATAGTGAAAATAATTAATGAGAAGAAAAAGAAGATACGATATATACATTATATATATATATATATATATAGAGAGAGAGAGAGAGAGAGAGGGAAAGAGAGAAACACAGACAGACATAAAGACATACAGTATACAGACATAGAAAGAGGGACACACAGAGAGAGAGAGAGAGAGAGAGAAAAAAGGGGGGGGGGAGCTATACCGAGAGGAAGAGTGAAGCGGGGGTAACGTCGTTTGAAGAGAGGGAAAGACTGCAAGATGGAAAAGATTTTAAAAAAACTTAACAATTTTCTTTTCAATTCATTGACATAGTGTTTACAAATCGACGTAGAAGTGTCCTCCAACAAGAGAGTCTTGGCTTAAAGATCATGTACCGAAGATCATTGACTGCAAACCTTAGCTGACTGAAGATCTTCACCAGAGCCTTGATTGAAGACAATAGAGCTGAAGATCACTTTACTAAAAACCGACGACCGACTTGTTGAGTTTAACCAGAACGTTTCACTAAAGTGCACACAGATTATCCCATCCATCCAGTTCCACTCAATTATATTTCACTTGAGGATAAGAATTATAGCTGTATTTATTACCGTGTTCCGGAAAACGAATACGATAAGTCATTGTGCACCGCCCTTTTTTAATGACCCCCAGTCCGTACGTGATTCCGGCGGCACTGACGCCTTCCGTGGTGCGGTGCACCCCATTTTTATCTGAGTTGTGGCGGGTAATGTGTGCCGTAAACCCATCCTAGCTATCCCGGGCCGGTCACGGGCAATAACTCTCCAGTTCACCTATCAGCAGGAGGTAGTCGCAGAAGCGAGGGAACAGAGGCGATACCTCACACTCAGATGCCCTTTAATGGAATTTCGTGAAGAAAACATGGATGTTTAATAATAATAGAGTTGATCAGAAATTAAAGCTATTCAGAGTTGTAGTCTTAAAAATAATAACAAGTGGGTGTGTCTTTGGCTCTTTAGTAAGGGGATGTTTGGTCCCTTAAGAGGGAGTTGTGTCGCTTAAGAGGGAGTTGTGTCGCCTAAGAGGGAGTTGTGTCGCCTAAGAGGGAGTTGTGTCGCTTAAGAGGTGGTTTGGGGACTAAATAGGTGGTTTGTTGACACAAGAGGTGGTTTGTTGACACAAGAGGTGGTTTGTTGACACAAGAGGTGGTTTGGTGACACAAGAGGTGGTTTGGTGACACAAGAGGTGGTTTTGTGACTCAATAGGTGGTGACTCAATAGGTTGTTTGTGACTAAATAGGTGGTTTGGTGACACAAGAGGTGGTTTGGTGACACAAGAGGTGGTTTGGTGACACAAGAGGTGGTTTGGTGACTCAATAGGTTGTTTGGTGACTCAATAGGTTGTTTGGTGACTCAATAGGTTGTTTGGTGACTCAATAGGTGGTTTGGTGACTCAATAGGTGGTTTGGTGACTCAATAGGTGGTTTGGTGACTCAATAGGTGGTTTGGTGACTCAATAGGTGGTTTGGTGACTCAATAGGTGGTTTGGCGACTCAATAGGTGGATAGGTGACTCAATAGGTGGATAGGTGACTCAATAGGTGGATAGGTGACTCAATAGGTGGATAGGTGACTCAATAGGTGGTTTTGTGACTCAATAGGTGGTTTGGTGACACAAGAGGTGGTTTGGTGACTCAATAGGTGGTTTGGTGACTCAATAGGTGGATAGGTGACTCAATAGGTGGATAGGTGACTCAATAGGTGGATAGGTGACTCAATAGGTGGATAGGTGACTCAATAGGTGGATAGGTGACTCAATAGTGGGTTTGGTGACTCAATAGGTGGTTTGGTGACTCAATAGTGGGTTTGGTGACTCAATAGTGGGTTTGGTGCCTCAATAGTGGGTTTGGTGACTCAAGAGTGGGGTCCGATCACTTCAGATGGACCGCGCCGCAGGAAAGAGTCGATTGGGGGGATAGGGTCGCATCATGATAGTCGCTTTTTATGAGGGTATTATGTACAGACATTTACAGAAACGTACAGGCGTGTACAGACACGTACAGAAGATCAGTTCATGTGTTGCTAGGACACTACATCTCTAGGACACTACATCTCTAGGACACTACATCTATATGACACTACATCTATATGACACTACATCTATATGACACTATATCTATATGACACTACATCTATATGACACTACATCTATAGGACACTACATCTCTAGGACACTACATCTCTAGGACACTACATCTCTAGGACACTACATCTCTAGGACACTACATCTCTAGGACACTACATCTATAGGACACTACATCTATAGGACACTACATCTATAGGACACTACATCTATAGGACACTACATCTATAGGACACTACATCTATAGGACACTACATCTATAGGACACTACATCTATAGGACACTACATCTATAGGACACTACATCTATAGGACACTACATCTATAGGACACTACATCTATAGGACACTACATCTATAGGACACTACATCTATAGGACACTACATCTATAGGACACTACATCTATAGGACACTACATCTATAGGACACTACATCTATAGGACACTACATCTATAGGACACTACATCTATATGACACTACATCTATAGGGCACTACATCTATAGGACACTACATCTATAGGACACTACATCTCTAGGACACTACATCTATAAGACACTACATCTATAGGACACAACATCTATAGGACACTACATCTATAGGACACTACATCTATAGGACACTACATCTATAGGACACTACATCTATAGGACACTACATCTATAGGACACAACATCTATAGGACACTACATCTATTTGACCATACATCTTTTTGACACTACATCTTTTTGACAATACATCTTTTTGACAATACACCTATATGACATTACATCTATATGACACTACATCTATTTGACACTACATCTATTCTACTAGTTACTAGACATCTGTATTAACGAGTGGCGCTGTATAAATAACAAACGTTTATAAGAACGACTTTTTAAATATTTCGTTTCTCCATCTCCCTCTTTCTCTTTACTCTCCAGCCCTCTTCACTCTCCAGCTCTCTTCTCGCTCCAGTTCTCTTCCCTCTCCAGTTCTCTTCTTTCTCCAGTTCTCTTCCCTCTCCAGTTCTCTTCCCTCTCCAGTTCTCTTCCCTCTCCAGTTCTCTTCCATCTCTAGCTTTTTCTCTATATATCTCTCTTCTCTCTCTAGCTCACTTCACTCCCTAGCTCTCTTCTCTCTCTAGCTCTCTTCACTATCTCTGTTCTCTCTCTGTTCTCTCTCCGTTCACTCTCTGTTCTCTCTCTATCTCGTTCTATCTCTCTAGCTCTATTCTCCCTCTAGCTCTCTTCTCTCTCTAGCTCTCTTCTCTCTTTAGCTCTCTTCACTTTCTATGTTCTCTCTCTGTTCTCTCTCCGTTCTCTCTCTGTGCTCTCTCTATCTCGCTCTATCTCTCTAGCTCTCTTCTCCCTAGCTCTCTTCTTCCTCTAGCTCTCTTCTCCCTCTTGCTCTATTCTCCCTCTAGATCTCTTCTCTCTCTAGCTCTCTTCTCTCTCTAGCTCTCTTCTCCCTCTAGCTCTCTTCTCCCTCTAGCTCTCTTCTCTCTGTCATCTCTCCCCTACCCCACCAGGTCACATGCTTTTTCTCTCCCTTTACTTATACCCTGGCCTTCAATTCACTGAACCTTTCTTTTAATCCATAGATTATAATATGAGACGATAGATATCTCTAAAATCTCATTTTAACATGATAATCATATAAAGGAAGATAGTCTCCATGAAATATGATCACAATATTATTTACTCCCCACAGTGACTAAAACACCGATGTCTTAAACACCGATGACTTAAACACATATGACTTAAACACCGATGATTTAAAATCCGATGTCTTAAACAACGATGACTTAAACCCCGATGATGTAAACACCGATGACTTTAACACCGATGAATAAACACCGATAACTTTAACACCGATGACTTAAACATAAAGAGTAAAAAAAGAATCCATTTCAGAGTAATTCAGAAAAGATGATTTTTATTTTGACCACGCTATCCCAACCACCTCAAAGTTTTGCATACAAACATGAGGGCTGTAAATGTACAACATTGAGATCGCT
>OZ024799.1:1212809-1479591 GCA_964017045.1 Omphiscola glabra
AAATTAGTTTTATAGGTAAAGTTTAACCAGACCAGATCTCATTCCTTGTAAATTAGTTTTATAGGTAAAGTTTTAACCAGACCAGATCTCATTCCTTGTAAATTAGTTTTATAGGTAAAGTTTTAACCAGACCAGATCTCATTCCTTGTAAATTAGTTTTATAGGTAAAGTTTCAACCAGACCAGATCTCATTCCTTGTAAATTAGTTTTATAGGTAAAGTTTTAACCAGACCAGATCTCATTCCTTGTAAATTAGTTTTATAGGTAAAGTTTTAACCAGACCAGATCTCATTCCTTGTAAATTAGTTTTATAGGTAAAGTTTCAACCAGACCAGATCTCATTCCTTGTAAATTAGTTTTATAGGTAAAGTTTTAACCAGACCAGATCTCATTCCTTGTAAATTAGTTTTATAGGTAAAGTTTCAACCAGACCAGATCTCATTCTTTGTAAATTAGTTTTATAGGTAAAGTTTTAACCAGACCAGATCTCATTCCTTGTAAATTAGTTTTATAGGTAAAGTTTCAACCAGACCAGATCTCATTCCTTGTAAATTAGTTTTATAGGTAAAGTTTCAACCAGACCAGATCTCATTCCTTGTAAATTAGTTTTATAGGTAAAGTTTCAACCAGACCAGATCTCATTCCTTGTAAATTAGTTTTATAGGTAAAGTTTTAACCAGACCAGATCTCATTCCTTGTAAATTAGTTTTATAGGTAAAGTTTTAACCAGACCAGATCTCATTCCTTGTAAATTAGTTTTATAGGTAAAGTTTGAACCAGACCAGATCTCATTCCTTGTAAATTAGTTTTATAGGTAAAGTTTTAACCAGACCAGATCTCATTCTTTGTAAATTAGTTTTATAGGTAAAGTTTTAACCAGACCAGATCTCATTCCTTGTAAATTAGTTTTATAGGTAAAGTTTCAACCAGACCAGATCTCATTCCTTTGTAAATTAGTTTTATAGGTAAAGTTTTAACCAGACCAGATCTCATTCCTTGTAAATTAGTTTTATAGGTAAAGTTTCAACCAGACCAGATCTCATTCCTTGTAAATTAGTTTTATAGGTAAAGTTTCAACCAGACCAGATCTCATTCCTTGTAAATTAGTTTTATAGGTAAAGTTTCAACCAGACCAGATCTCATTCCTTGTAAATTAGTTTTATAGGTAAAGTTTCAACCAGACCAGATCTCATTCCTTGTAAATTAGTTTTATAGGTAAAGTTTTAACCAGACCAGATCTCATTCCTTGTAAATTAGTTTTATAGGTACAGTTTCAACCAGACCAGATCTCATTCTTTGTAAATTAGTTTTATAGGTAAAGTTTTAACCAGACCAGATCTCATTCCTTGTAAATTAGTTTTATAGGTAAAGTTTCAACCAGACCAGATCTCATTCCTTGTAAATTAGTTTTATAGGTAAAGTTTCAACCAGACCAGATCTCATTCCTTGTAAATTAGTTTTATATGTAAAGTTTCAACCAGACCAGATCTCATTCTTTGTAAATTAGTTTTATAGGTAAAGTTTCAACCAGACCAGATCTCATTCCTTGTAAATTAGTTTTATAGGTAAAGTTTTAACCAGACCAGATCTCATTCCTTGTAAATTAGTTTTATAGGTAAAGTTTGAACCAGACCAGATCTCATTCCTTGTAAATTAGTTTTATAGGTAAAGTTTTAACCAGACCAGATCTCATTCTTTGTAAATTAGTTTTATAGGTAAAGTTTTAACCAGACCAGATCTCATTCCTTGTAAATTAGTTTTATAGGTAAAGTTTCAACCAGACCAGATCTCATTCCTTGTAAATTAGTTTTATAGGTAAAGTTTTAACCAGACCAGATCTCATTCCTTGTAAATTAGTTTTATAGGTAAAGTTTTAACCAGACCAGATCTCATTCCTTGTAAATTAGTTTTATAGGTAAAGTTTCAACCAGACCAGATCTCATTCCTTGTAAATTAGTTTTATAGGTAAAGTTTCAACCAGACCAGATCTCATTCTTTGTAAATTAGTTTTATAGGTAAAGTTTTAACCAGACCAGATCTCATTCCTTGTAAATTAGTTTTATAGGTAAAGTTTTAACCAGACCAGATCTCATTCCTTGTAAATTAGTTTTATAGGTAAAGTTTCAACCAGACCAGATCTCATTCCTTGTAAATTAGTTTTATAGGTAAAGTTTCAACCAGACCAGATCTCATTCCTTGTAAATTAGTTTTATAGGTAAAGTTTCAACCAGACCAGATCTCATTCCTTGTAAATTAGTTTTATAGGTAAAGTTTCAACCAGACCAGATCTCATTCCTTGTAAATTAGTTTTATAGGTAAAGTTTCAACCAGACCAGATCTCATTCCTTGTAAATTAGTTTTATAGGTAAAGTTTCAACCAGACCAGATCTCATTCCTTGTAAATTAGTTTTATAGGTAAAGTTTCAACCAGACCAGATCTCATTCCTTGTAAATTAGTTTTATAGGTAAAGTTTTAACCAGACCAGATCTCATTCCTTGTAAATTAGTTTTATAGGTAAAGTTTCAACCAGACCAGATCTCATTCCTTGTAAATTAGTTTTATAGGTAAAGTTTCAACCAGACCAGATCTCATTCCTTGTAAATTAGTTTTATAGGTAAAGTTTTAACCAGACCAGATCTCATTCCTTGTAAATTAGTTTTATAGGTAAAGTTTTAACCAGACCAGATCTCATTCCTTGTAAATTAGTTTTATAGGTAAAGTTTTAACCAGACCAGATCTCATTCCTTGTAAATTAGTTTTATAGGTAAAGTTTCAACCAGACCAGATCTCATTCCTTGTAAATTAGTTTTATAGGTAAAGTTTTAACCAGACCAGATCTCATTCCTTGTAAATTAGTTTTATAGGTAAAGTTTCAACCAGACCAGATCTCATTCCTTGTAAATTAGTTTTATAGGTAAAGTTTCAACCAGACCAGATCTCATTCCTTGTAAATTAGTTTTATAGGTAAAGTTTCAACCAGACCAGATCTCATTCCTTGTAAATTAGTTTTATAGGTAAAGTTTCAACCAGACCAGATCTCATTCCTTGTAAATTAGTTTTATAGGTAAAGTTTTAACCAGACCAGATCTCATTCCTTGTAAATTAGTTTTATAGGTACAGTTTCAACCAGACCAGATCTCATTCCTTGTAAATTAGTTTTATAGGTAAAGTTTTAACCAGACCAGATCTCATTCCTTGTAAATTAGTTTTATAGGTAAAGTTTCAACCAGACCAGATCTCATTCCTTGTAAATTAGTTTTATAGGTAAAGTTTCAACCAGACCAGATCTCATTCCTTGTAAATTAGTTTTATAGGTAAAGTTTCAACCAGACCAGATCTCATTCCTTGTAAATTAGTTTTATAGGTAAAGTTTCAACCAGACCAGATCTCATTCCTTGTAAATTAGTTTTATAGGTAAAGTTTCAACCAGACCAGATCTCATTCCTTGTAAATTAGTTTTATAGGTAAAGTTTCAACCAGACCAGATCTCATTCCTTGTAAATTAGTTTTATAGGTAAAGTTTCAACCAGACCAGATCTCATTCCTTGTAAATTAGTTTTATAGGTAAAGTTTCAACCAGACCAGATCTCATTCCTTGTAAATTAGTTTTATAGGTAAAGTTTCAACCAGACCAGATCTCATTCCTTGTAAATTAGTTTTATAGGTAAAGTTTCAACCAGACCAGATCTCATTCCTTGTAAATTAGTTTTATAGGTAAAGTTTCAACCAGACCAGATCTCATTCCTTGTAAATTAGTTTTATAGGTAAAGTTTCAACCAGACCAGATCTCATTCCTTGTAAATTAGTTTTATAGGTAAAGTTTCAACCAGACCAGATCTCATTCCTTGTAAATTAGTTTTATAGGTAAAGTTTCAACCAGACCAGATCTCATTCCTTGTAAATTAGTTTTATAGGTAAAGTTTCAACCAGACCAGATCTCATTCCTTGTAAATTAGTTTTATAGGTAAAGTTTCAACCAGACCAGATCTCATTCCTTGTAAATTAGTTTTATAGGTAAAGTTTCAACCAGACCAGATCTCATTCCTTGTAAATTAGTTTTATAGGTAAAGTTTCAACCAGACCAGATCTCATTCCTTGTAAATTAGTTTTATAGGTAAAGTTTCAACCAGACCAGATCTCATTCCTTGTAAATTAGTTTTATAGGTAAAGTTTCAACCAGACCAGATCTCATTCCTTGTAAATTAGTTTTATAGGTAAAGTTTCAACCAGACCAGATCTCATTCCTTGTAAATTAGTTTTATAGGTAAAGTTTCAACCAGACCAGATCTCATTCCTTGTAAATTAGTTTTATAGGTAAAGTTTCAACCAGACCAGATCTCATTCCTTGTAAATTAGTTTTATAGGTAAAGTTTCAACCAGACCAGATCTCATTCCTTGTAAATTAGTTTTATAGGTAAAGTTTCAACCAGACCAGATCTCATTCCTTGTAAATTAGTTTTATAGGTAAAGTTTCAACCAGACCAGATCTCATTCCTTGTAAATTAGTTTTATAGGTAAAGTTTCAACCAGACCAGATCTCATTCCTTGTAAATTAGTTTTATAGGTAAAGTTTCAACCAGACCAGATCTCATTCCTTGTAAATTAGTTTTATAGGTAAAGTTTCAACCAGACCAGATCTCATTCCTTGTAAATTAGTTTTATAGGTAAAGTTTCAACCAGACCAGATCTCATTCCTTGTAAATTAGTTTTATAGGTAAAGTTTCAACCAGACCAGATCTCATTCCTTGTAAATTAGTTTTATAGGTAAAGTTTTAACCAGACCAGATCTCATTCCTTGTAAATTAGTTTTATAGGTAAAGTTTCAACCAGACCAGATCTCATTCCTTGTAAATTAGTTTTATAGGTAAAGTTTCAACCAGACCAGATCTCATTCCTTGTAAATTAGTTTTATAGGTAAAGTTTTAACCAGACCAGATCTCATTCCTTGTAAATTAGTTTTATAGGTACAGTTTCAACCAGACCAGATCTCATTCCTTGTAAATTAGTTTTATAGGTAAAGTTTTAACCAGACCAGATCTCATTCTTTGTAAATTAGTTTTATAGGTAAAGTTTCAACCAGACCAGATCTCATTCCTTGTAAATTAGTTTTATAGGTAAAGTTTTAACCAGACCAGATCTCATTCCTTGTAAATTAGTTTTATAGGTAAAGTTTCAACCAGACCAGATCTCATTCCTTGTAAATTAGTTTTATAGGTAAAGTTTCAACCAGACCAGATCTCATTCCTTGTAAATTAGTTTTATAGGTAAAGTTTCAACCAGACCAGATCTCATTCCTTGTAAATTAGTTTTATAGGTAAAGTTTCAACCAGACCAGATCTCATTCCTTGTAAATTAGTTTTATAGGTAAAGTTTCAACCAGACCAGATCTCATTCCTTGTAAATTAGTTTTATAGGTAAAGTTTTAACCAGACCAGATCTCATTCCTTGTAAATTAGTTTTATAGGTAAAGTTTCAACCAGACCAGATCTCATTCCTTGTAAATTAGTTTTATAGGTAAAGTTTCAACCAGGCCAGATCTCATTCCTTGTAAATTAGTTTTATAGGTAAAGTTTCAACCAGACCAGATCTCATTCCTTGTAAATTAGTTTTATAGGTAAAGTTTAACCAGACCAGATCTCATTCCTTGTAAATTAGTTTTATAGGTAAAGTTTCAACCAGACCAGATCTCATTCCTTGTAAATTAGTTTTATAGGTAAAGTTTCAACCAGACCAGATCTCATTCCTTGTAAATTAGTTTTATAGGTAAAGTTTCAACCAGACCAGATCTCATTCCTTGTAAATTAGTTTTATAGGTAAAGTTTCAACCAGACCAGATCTCATTCCTTGTAAATTAGTTTTATAGGTAAAGTTTCAACCAGACCAGATCTCATTCCTTGTAAATTAGTTTTATAGGTAAAGTTTTAACCAGACCAGATCTCATTCCTTGTAAATTAGTTTTATAGGTAAAGTTTCAACCAGACCAGATCTCATTCCTTGTAAATTAGTTTTATAGGTAAAGTTTTCAACCAGACCAGATCTCATTCCTTGTAAATTAGTTTTATAGGTAAAGTTTTAACCAGACCAGATCTCATTCCTTGTAAATTAGTTTTATAGGTAAAGTTTCAACCAGACCAGATCTCATTCCTTGTAAATTAGTTTTATAGGTAAAGTTTTAACCAGACCAGATCTCATTCCTTGTAAATTAGTTTTATAGGTAAAGTTTCAACCAGACCAGATCTCATTCCTTGTAAATTAGTTTTATAGGTAAAGTTTTAACCAGACCAGATCTCATTCCTTGTAAATTAGTTTTATAGGTAAAGTTTCAACCAGACCAGATCTCATTCCTTGTAAATTAGTTTTATAGGTAAAGTTTCAACCAGACCAGATCTCATTCCTTGTAAATTAGTTTTATAGGTAAAGTTTTAACCAGACCAGATCTCATTCCTTGTAAATTAGTTTTATAGGTAAAGTTTCAACCAGACCAGATCTCATTCCTTGTAAATTAGTTTTATAGGTAAAGTTTCAACCAGACCAGATCTCATTCCTTGTAAATTAGTTTTATAGGTAAAGTTTCAACCAGACCAGATCTCATTCCTTGTAAATTAGTTTTATAGGTAAAGTTTTAACCAGACCAGATCTCATTCCTTGTAAATTAGTTTTATAGGTAAAGTTTTAACCAGACCAGATCTCATTCCTTGTAAATTAGTTTTATAGGTAAAGTTTCAACCAGACCAGATCTCATTCCTTGTAAATTAGTTTTATAGGTAAAGTTTTAACCAGACCAGATCTCATTCCTTGTAAATTAGTTTTATAGGTAAAGTTTCAACCAGACCAGATCTCATTCCTTGTAAATTAGTTTTATAGGTAAAGTTTCAACCAGACCAGATCTCATTCCTTGTAAATTAGTTTTATAGGTAAAGTTTTAACCAGACCAGATCTCATTCCTTGTAAATTAGTTTTATAGGTAAAGTTTCAACCAGACCAGATCTCATTCCTTGTAAATTAGTTTTATAGGTAAAGTTTCAACCAGACCAGATCTCATTCCTTGTAAATTAGTTTTATAGGTAAAGTTTCAACCAGACCAGATCTCATTCCTTGTAAATTAGTTTTATAGGTAAAGTTTCAACCAGACCAGATCTCATTCCTTGTAAATTAGTTTTATAGGTAAAGTTTCAACCAGACCAGATCTCATTCCTTGTAAATTAGTTTTATAGGTAAAGTTTTAACCAGACCAGATCTCATTCCTTGTAAATTAGTTTTATAGGTAAAGTTTCAACCAGACCAGATCTCATTCCTTGTAAATTAGTTTTATAGGTAAAGTTTTAACCAGACCAGATCTCATTCCTTGTAAATTAGTTTTATAGGTAAAGTTTCAACCAGACCAGATCTCATTCCTTGTAAATTAGTTTTATAGGTAAAGTTTCAACCAGACCAGATCTCATTCCTTGTAAATTAGTTTTATAGGTAAAGTTTCAACCAGACCAGATCTCATTCCTTGTAAATTAGTTTTATAGGTAAAGTTTTAACCAGACCAGATCTCATTCCTTGTAAATTAGTTTTATAGGTAAAGTTTCAACCAGACCAGATCTCATTCCTTGTAAATTAGTTTTATAGGTAAAGTTTCAACCAGACCAGATCTCATTCCTTGTAAATTAGTTTTATAGGTAAAGTTTCAACCAGACCAGATCTCATTCCTTGTAAATTAGTTTTATAGGTAAAGTTTCAACCAGACCAGATCTCATTCCTTGTAAATTAGTTTTATAGGTAAAGTTTCAACCAGACCAGATCTCATTCCTTGTAAATTAGTTTTATAGGTAAAGTTTTAACCAGACCAGATCTCATTCCTTGTAAATTAGTTTTATAGGTAAAGTTTCAACCAGACCAGATCTCATTCCTTGTAAATTAGTTTTATAGGTAAAGTTTCAACCAGACCAGATCTCATTCCTTGTAAATTAGTTTTATAGGTAAAGTTTCAACCAGACCAGATCTCATTCCTTGTAAATTAGTTTTATAGGTAAAGTTTCAACCAGACCAGATCTCATTCCTTGTAAATTAGTTTTATAGGTAAAGTTTCAACCAGACCAGATCTCATTCCTTGTAAATTAGTTTTATAGGTAAAGTTTTAACCAGACCAGATCTCATTCCTTGTAAATTAGTTTTATAGGTAAAGTTTCAACCAGACCAGATCTCATTCCTTGTAAATTAGTTTTATAGGTAAAGTTTCAACCAGACCAGATCTCATTCCTTGTAAATTAGTTTTATAGGTAAAGTTTCAACCAGACCAGATCTCATTCCTTGTAAATTAGTTTTATAGGTAAAGTTTCAACCAGACCAGATCTCATTCCTTGTAAATTAGTTTTATAGGTAAAGTTTCAACCAGACCAGATCTCATTCCTTGTAAATTAGTTTTATAGGTAAAGTTTCAACCAGACCAGATCTCATTCCTTGTAAATTAGTTTTATAGGTAAAGTTTCAACCAGACCAGATCTCATTCCTTGTAAATTAGTTTTATAGGTAAAGTTTCAACCAGACCAGATCTCATTCCTTGTAAATTAGTTTTATAGGTAAAGTTTCAACCAGACCAGATCTCATTCCTTGTAAATTAGTTTTATAGGTAAAGTTTCAACCAGACCAGATCTCATTCCTTGTAAATTAGTTTTATAGGTAAAGTTTCAACCAGACCAGATCTCATTCCTTGTAAATTAGTTTTATAGGTAAAGTTTCAACCAGACCAGATCTCATTCCTTGTAAATTAGTTTTATAGGTAAAGTTTCAACCAGACCAGATCTCATTCCTTGTAAATTAGTTTTATAGGTAAAGTTTCAACCAGACCAGATCTCATTCCTTGTAAATTAGTTTTATAGGTAAAGTTTCAACCAGACCAGATCTCATTCCTTGTAAATTAGTTTTATAGGTAAAGTTTCAACCAGACCAGATCTCATTCCTTGTAAATTAGTTTTATAGGTAAAGTTTCAACCAGACCAGATCTCATTCCTTGTAAATTAGTTTTATAGGTAAAGTTTCAACCAGACCAGATCTCATTCCTTGTAAATTAGTTTTATAGGTAAAGTTTCAACCAGACCAGATCTCATTCCTTGTAAATTAGTTTTATAGGTAAAGTTTTAACCAGACCAGATCTCATTCCTTGTAAATTAGTTTTATAGGTAAAGTTTCAACCAGACCAGATCTCATTCCTTGTAAATTAGTTTTATAGGTAAAGTTTCAACCAGACCAGATCTCATTCCTTGTAAATTAGTTTTATAGGTAAAGTTTCAACCAGACCAGATCTCATTCCTTGTAAATTAGTTTTATAGGTAAAGTTTCAACCAGACCAGATCTCATTCCTTGTAAATTAGTTTTATAGGTAAAGTTTCAACCAGACCAGATCTCATTCCTTGTAAATTAGTTTTATAGGTAAAGTTTTAACCAGACCAGATCTCATTCCTTGTAAATTAGTTTTATAGGTAAAGTTTCAACCAGACCAGATCTCATTCCTTGTAAATTAGTTTTATAGGTAAAGTTTCAACCAGACCAGATCTCATTCCTTGTAAATTAGTTTTATAGGTAAAGTTTCAACCAGACCAGATCTCATTCCTTGTAAATTAGTTTTATAGGTAAAGTTTTAACCAGACCAGATCTCATTCCTTGTAAATTAGTTTTATAGGTAAAGTTTCAACCAGACCAGATCTCATTCCTTGTAAATTAGTTTTATAGGTAAAGTTTCAACCAGACCAGATCTCATTCCTTGTAAATTAGTTTTATAGGTAAAGTTTCAACCAGACCAGATCTCATTCCTTGTAAATTAGTTTTATAGGTAAAGTTTCAACCAGACCAGATCTCATTCCTTGTAAATTAGTTTTATAGGTAAAGTTTCAACCAGACCAGATCTCATTCCTTGTAAATTAGTTTTATAGGTAAAGTTTTAACCAGACCAGATCTCATTCCTTGTAAATTAGTTTTATAGGTAAAGTTTCAACCAGACCAGATCTCATTCCTTGTAAATTAGTTTTATAGGTAAAGTTTCAACCAGACCAGATCTCATTCCTTGTAAATTAGTTTTATAGGTAAAGTTTCAACCAGACCAGATCTCATTCCTTGTAAATTAGTTTTATAGGTAAAGTTTCAACCAGACCAGATCTCATTCCTTGTAAATTAGTTTTATAGGTAAAGTTTCAACCAGACCAGATCTCATTCCTTGTAAATTAGTTTTATAGGTAAAGTTTTAACCAGACCAGATCTCATTCCTTGTAAATTAGTTTTATAGGTAAAGTTTCAACCAGACCAGATCTCATTCCTTGTAAATTAGTTTTATAGGTAAAGTTTCAACCAGACCAGATCTCATTCCTTGTAAATTAGTTTTATAGGTAAAGTTTCAACCAGACCAGATCTCATTCCTTGTAAATTAGTTTTATAGGTAAAGTTTTAACCAGACCAGATCTCATTCCTTGTAAATTAGTTTTATAGGTAAAGTTTCAACCAGACCAGATCTCATTCCTTGTAAATTAGTTTTATAGGTAAAGTTTCAACCAGACCAGATCTCATTCCTTGTAAATTAGTTTTATAGGTAAAGTTTCAACCAGACCAGATCTCATTCCTTGTAAATTAGTTTTATAGGTAAAGTTTCAACCAGACCAGATCTCATTCCTTGTAAATTAGTTTTATAGGTAAAGTTTCAACCAGACCAGATCTCATTCCTTGTAAATTAGTTTTATAGGTAAAGTTTTAACCAGACCAGATCTCATTCCTTGTAAATTAGTTTTATAGGTAAAGTTTCAACCAGACCAGATCTCATTCCTTGTAAATTAGTTTTATAGGTAAAGTTTTAACCAGACCAGATCTCATTCCTTGTAAATTAGTTTTATAAGTAAAGTTTCAACCAGACCAGATCTCATTCCTTGTAAATTAGTTTTATAAGTAAAGTTTTAACCAGACCAGATCTCATTCCTTGTAAATTAGTTTTATAAGTAAAGTTTTAACCAGACCAGATCTCATTCCTTGTAAATTAGTTTTATAGGTAAAGTTTTAACCAGACCTGATCTCATTCCTTGTAAATTAGTTTTATAGGTAAAGTTTTAACCAGACCAGATCTCATTCCTTGTAAATTAGTTTTATAGGTAAAGTTTCAACCAGACCAGATCTCATTCCTTGTAAATTAGTTTTATAGGTAAAGTTTTAACCAGACCAGATCTCATTCCTTGTAAATTAGTTTTATAGGTAAAGTTTTAACCAGACCAGATCTCATTCCTTGTAAATTAGTTTTATAGGTAAAGTTTTAACCAGACCAGATCTCATTCCTTGTAAATTAGTTTTATAGGTAAAGTTTTAACCAGACCAGATCTCATTCCTTGTAAATTAGTTTTATAGGTAAAGTTTTAACCAGACCAGATCTCATTCCTTGTAAATTAGTTTTATAGGTAAAGTTTCAACCAGACCTGATCTCATTCCTTGTAAATTAGTTTTATAGGTAAAGTTTTAACCAGACCAGATCTCATTCCTTGTAAATTAGTTTTATAGGTAAAGTTTTAACCAGACCAGATCTCATTCCTTGTAAATTAGTTTTATAGGTAAAGTTTTAACCAGACCTGATCTCATTCCTTGTAAATTAGTTTTATAGGTAAAGTTTTAACCAGACCAGATCTCATTCCTTGTAAATTAGTTTTATAGGTAAAGTTTTAACCAGACCTGATCTCATTCCTTGTAAATTAGTTTTATAGGTAAAGTTTTAACCAGACCAGATCTCATTCCTTGTAAATTAGTTTTATAGGTAAAGTTTTAACCAGACCTGATCTCATTCCTTGTAAATTAGTTTTATAGGTAAAGTTTTAACCAGACCAGATCTCATTCCTTGTAAATTAGTTTTATAGGTAAAGTTTTAACCAGACCTGATCTCATTCCTTGTAAATTAGTTTTTTCCAAATGAGATTTGATTTAAACAATTAAAGTAAAACTTTTTTTTTCCAATGGACTACGATGAGTCACTTCCTTGTTTTGTCACGTGATACGTACCAGCCATTAGTAGGCTTTCTGCTACACATAACAACACATAACAACAGATAAACAGCTGATCAGCCATTGCCATCATCATTAATTCTAAAGCAAAACGTTTGTCTCCATCAGCGCTTCCCCAGTGTTAATTAAAATTTTACTTTTCAAAATATTCTTGAGTACACGTGTTTTTTTTTAAAATGACATTCATAAATGTGACAATAATTATAATTCAGTTATGATTAAAGGAAGAAAGTTGTTTGAAGAAAAATTTGTGAGCGACTAGTGTGTTGCAGACAGCCTACCGGAAGTATTACTTGTTTTTACACGTATCACGTGACAAAACAATCGACTAATCGTAGTCAATTAAGAAACATATTATGTTGTTTTTGTGTCAAAAATCTATTCCTTTCATATGTGTATAAATTATTTATTATGACTCCCTTTGAAAAAAAAAGGTTGGATATTTTAATATATTTACTGTTACCCTTATATTTCAAAGTTAAAAAAAATATATTTTTAAAATATTAAAACAGATCCCAATTATATAGGTCCATGAGATAATCGACAGTAATTAATCCCCAGAAATGGAGTTTCCTTAGGAGTGGCCTTCAACAAAGTACGTGTAGGACCAGGGTATGCTTACTTCCCAGCAGTCAGCCTGTCCTTCACTGAAAGTGTACAGGCCAACTTTGGTGCTCTCCCTTTGAGGTATCCTTTTTGCCGGAGGGTCTTTAATGTTGTAATAGAGATCATAATTCTATACATAGTATCTTGATATGGAATAAAGTATCTTGATATGGAATGAAGTATCTTGATATGGAATGAAGTATCTTGATATGGAATGAAGTATCTTGATATGGAATGAAGTATCTTGATATGGAATGAAGTATCTTGATATGGAATGAAGTATCTTGATATGGAATAAAGTATCTTGATATGGAATGAAGTATCTTGATATGGAATAAAGTATCTTGATATGGAATGAAGTATCTTGATATGGAATGAAGTATCTTGATATGGAATGAAGTATCTTGATATGGAATGAAGTATCTTGATATGGAATAAAGTATCTTGATATGGAATGAAGTGTCTTGATATGGAATAAAGTATCTTGATATGGAATAAAGTATCTTGATATGGAATGAATGAAGCACCTTGAAATGGAATGAAGTGTCTTGATATGGAATAAAGTATCTTGATATGGAATAAAGTATCTTGATATGGAATGAATGAAGCACCTTGAAATGGAATGAAGTGTCTTGATATGGAATAAAGTATCTTGATATGGAATAAAGTATCTTGATATGGAATGAATGAAGCACCTTGAAATGGAATGAAGTGTCTTGATATGGAATAAAGTATATGTAATGAATGGTTGTAATAATGATTGAAATAATAGAATGGTTGGGTGCTGGATGGTCGAGTGGTCTAAACTCAAGTTCAATCCCCACAAAAGCCCAGTCGAGCAAAAACAGTTCCATGACAAAACGACAAGGTGACAAAATGACAAGAGCTTTGATGTTCGCAGCGTTGGCGGAAATATTGTTACTTTCTTAGTGGGGTCGTCGGCCTAATTCTATGTTAGTCGTGAGGAAAAATACATTGAGTTTGACACATGTGCTCTAGAAGCTGGAGTTGGTGTTCAACAGTGTAGTGCTGTGTTAGTGCAGTTTCCTGTACAGTATAATTAGATAGTAATAGACCGTTTGAGATCATAATCTTATGCATAATAACAGACATACTTGAGATAATTAATAAATACTTTAATTAATTACACATTTTATTTTTAATTACTGTAATTAGTAATTGTAATTAATTACTCTCCATGTAATTGTCCTTTTTTAATTGCGCAGTAAATGTTTATTTTCAGAGTAAAAGTGAAAATACTGAATAGCAGATCACATCTTTATGAATATAGTGTCATGGTATACAGGGTGGCCCAGAAAAAGTGAGAACATCTCGAAACAAAGGGTTATATAATTGAGTTAACATAATGTTTTGTCATTGACAGTTGTATGAAAATTATTATCAGAAAACATGTTCAATCTGTCGTCGTCCCCCCCCCCCCCCCCCCCCCAACTCTCCCTGCTTCTCAGCGGCTTTTTGTTAGCATTGGAGTTTTGTTTATGATTCTTATATTAAAGTGATGTTATCACATTTTTTGGGCCACCCTGTACAACATACTCATATAGTACTTTGACCCAATATGACATACATTTTGTCTCCAAGTAATGAGCAAGCTGAAAATTATAATATACATTATGTCATGCTTGCTCATACACACAGACAATCACTGAAATTTTTAAGGGTCTGCTACAAAATATGATTGTGTATTCAGATATACAGTAAAATCATTTAATGTACTTCTCTGACTTTCTTGTATAACAATAAAATTCAAAAGCTGGTTCCAAATAATGTGCATGTGCTGCACTGTAATAGGAAATATGTATTAGTAAAACAATGTTGATGTTTTAAGTTATTGAAACAAATAAACAAAAATTACCAATATAAAAATGTTGAATTAAAAAAAAAAGTAATTGTAATTACAGGTCAATAGTGAAGTAATTTGTAATGGTAATTAATTACACTTTTGAATGAAGTAATGGAAATTGTAGATAATTGCAAAAATAAGTCATGTAATTCTAATAATAATTAATTACATTTTAATGTAATTATGCGCATGTCTGATAACCGAATACAGTGTTTCTCCAACTATAAGGCGTGTAAAATATCTTTAAAAGATGACCTTACTTTACTGTATGTAAGGCATTAAAGACGGTGGATGCGTTGGCGTTGAAGAGTTGTCGTTTTGTCATTTTGTCACTTGTCGTTATGTCACTTGTCATTTTGTCACTTTGTCTGGTTACCGCAAAATCAGCACCCCGGTTTGGATGGGACTCGTTAACCTTGGATGTCAACTCATTTAAGAGAAGGAAACTCTGAATTCAAACCCAGAGATGAAGTCCCGTAGGCGGACAACATTGACTCAATGAAACATTCCAACAACTCCTGCAACTCCACTGGGGCCAAGATGTATAAACCACATGATGTTCCCTTGGGTTATCCAGCGGCATGGAGAGAGGCGATTTGCTGTCGGGAACGATCTAATAATCCTAGTAGAATAAACCCATGCCTTGTGGATTTCGTTCTTTGAAGTCTACACCATCGTCACATTGTAATGGACGGAGGCCAACAAAATTTTTAAAAATATGCAATGATTTAACGTTTTTGACAGGAGCAAATAAACTTATTAGTATTAAGGAAATAACAGAAGTGATCACTGAGTCGTCTAGAAAAGTTTAAGAATACCAGTGACTCTTAATAGTCTTAAGCACTTTTTTTTTAAAAAATTCGTATTTTTGTGTGGATAGATTTGATGTATTTAGTTGTTTAGCCGGTTTAAAAATGTCTCTTTACTACTGGTGTTGTAAGTCACAAAATAAAAGAATGACATAATAAATAAAAGAATGACATAATAAATAAAAGAATGACATAATAAATAAAAGAATGACATAATAAATAAAAGAATGACATAATAAATAAAAGAATGACAATAAATAAAGAGAGAAAAAAGTATTTTTCCATCCCAGGGAATGAGAAGGTAAAAAAAATAATTTTTTGACCTTAGTTAAATACTGTCGGAGCAAAAATATGAACATTATTTTTTGGGAAAAATGAAAGCTAGCATAAAATGTCATGAATGCAGACAGCGGCACCAAAATCATGGAGCATCGCCTGGAATCTGCTCACTAAGACTGAATTTTGCTGTTGTATTTTCTCATGATTGTTTTCTCTGTTTATCTCATGATTGTTTTTTCCATTTATCTCATGATTGTTTTCTCTGATTATTATCTCATGATTGCTTTCTCCGTTTATCTCATGATTGAAGATGATAGAAATGAAGTGATCTTGTTGAAAGCTTGTTGGACATGAGGAAGTTGGCTTTTAATATCTGCGAATGGAAAGATGGACTTAATGATAATTGTGCGAAGAGATCATTATCTTTAACTCTTGTCAGATATCCAATAGAAGGCTACAAACCCTTGCAAAGACCACGGTGTGTAGAGGTGGCTCAGGCGGAGCTCTTGTTCACCTACCTTCATAATCTCTTACCCAAAATGATTGAGAATGACCAGGTATTTTTTTTTTTTTTTTAAATTTGATTTAGACACAAAAACAATGTCATAATAAACAAAGTCATAATAAACAATGTCATAAAAAAAATGTCATAATATTATTTTCACAAGTCTTCGTCTTTTAGCCTGTCTTCCGCAACAATAACACAACCATCAATACTGAAAATTTATTCAAGATGCGAATTTTTAGTCTGTGAAGACTTTATTTTATTTCAAGCAATTTACTTAATTTTTTAAATAAATACCCCATGAAAACAAATGTAACTGACCCAAGGTCAGACCACTCTTGTTACAAGTTATAAACTTCTTTAATAAATCTTCATATCTCTTTTATCTGTTAACTCCCTTGCATCTGCTGTTGTTCAGGACGTTCTTGGAGGTTTAATAAATAGATTATTTTTTTTTACATCATTTTTGTACAGCAGCAACTTTTATACAAATTTTTGTACAGCAGCAACTTTTATACAAATGTTTGTAGCAATAGAATCCTTTAAGTAGATAGATAAGTGCATTAAAACTTTTCACCTCAGTTGGAGAAGCAGAATGCAAGCAAGAGCCATCTGACATTGACAACATGGCCAGAGAGACGGTCTCATAAAGCAACTCTTGTACTAGTAGCATCACATATATTCCATAAGCTGGCACCACTGTTGGTAAGTGTATCTATGGCTAACTCTGACTTTAGCTGGAACCACTGTTGGTAAGTGTATCTATGGCTAACTCTGACTTTAGCTGGCACCACTGTTGGTAAGTGTATCTATGGCTAACTCTGACTTTAGCTGGCACCACTGTTGGTAAGTGTATCTATGGCTAACTCTGACTTTAGCTGGCACCACTGTTGGTAAGTGTATCTATGGCTAACTCTGACTTAAGCTGGCACCACTGTTGGTAAGTATATCTATGGCTAACTCTGACTTTAGCTGGCACTACTTTTGGTAAGTATATGCTTAGATAACTCTGGCTTAAGTAATATTTTGTGTGGTGATGACCCGGTTATCCTTCAATTTGATCAAGATAGTTAAAAACCTTTTAAAAAGTTTTGTCACAGAGATATTGTTTTTACTAGTGTAAAATAAATGTCTGGATGATGAAACTAGCAATTATATTTGTACTTGTACAGTAAATATCTGGATGATGAAACTAGCAATTATATTTGTACTTGTACAGTAAATATCTGGATGATGAAACTAGCAATTATATTTGTACTTGTACAGTAAATATCTGGTAGATGAAACTAGCAATCATATTTGTACTTGTACAGTAAATATCTGGATGATAAACTAGCAATTATATTTGTACTTGTACAGTAAATATCTGGTAGATGAAACTAGCAATCATATTTGTACTTGTACAGTAAATATCTGGATGATGAAACTAGCAATTATATTTGTACTTGTACAGTAAATATCTGGATAATGAAACTAGCAATTATATTGTACTTGTACAGTAAATATCTGGTAGATGAAACTAGCAATCATATTTGTACAATAAATATATGGAAGATGAAACTAGCAGTAATAATTGTACAATAAATATTTGGAAGATGAAACTAGCAGTCATATTTGTACATTAAATATCTGGAAGTGTAAGATGTAATTAGCAGACATATTTTAAATTTTTTTGAGTATATTGTTGGTTACAATGAAATGTCAAACTTGATTTTAAAAAAATATATTGTCATATTTCAGAAAATACCATATGTGATAGAGATGTGTCTGGTTAAGCTGATGTTGGGCCTGTGTGACCATAATCGATGGCAGGGTGAACAGTTGCTCATACACAAGCTGTTAGACCTAATTTGGATGATGTTACAGGTCTGAGTCCTATTTTCACATCTTGCCGCTGATTTGCTGGCGCTATTATCATCCAGATCGTGTGCATTGTTTCCTATTGCATTGTTTCATACACATTGCTCATTTTCTTCAAGCTCTGAGCTCTTGACAATTGTTTGGTCTATCGCCATTTATGTTCAGGAATTGTTCAATTCTACATACACAAAATCAGATCTTTAAGTAAGCCTGATGATCTATAAATAGCTTTTTGCCATGACATATTTTAAAGTCTGCTGTTGTCTATCTTATTTCAGGAGCAAGAGTTGGGAGACTGCATTGAGCATCTGGCCATATCTCTACTCAATGGTTACAGATATCATCCATTTCACCCTGAGTTCAAATACCCAGTCAGTCCTATTTTATAAATATGCAAATTTTTAAACTTATTACTTTAATAATAATAGATCTAAATTCAAATAAGATGGAAAGCGTACAGTTGTATCATAAAAAAAACCAAACTCAAATAAAAATTTTAAGATGAGCAAAAGTAAAATTTGTGTAAAATGAATTAAATTGTAATTTAACTGTCGGCATAATCAAAATTGTTGTGTAAATACAAGATTAATATCTATTTAAAAAATTTAGTTGAACACATTTTCACATGATTAATTAAGTGTAAATTCATTGACTTTAAGATTATCAATAGATTATTTGGTATCAATGGATTGTTTAGTATCAATGTATTGTTTGGTATCAATGTATTGTTTGGTATCAATGGATTGTTTCGTATCAATGGATTGTTTGTTATCAATGGATTGTTTTATCAATGGATTGTTTGGTATCAATGGATTGTTTGGTATCAATGGATTGTTTGGTATCAATGGATTGTTTGGTATCAATGGATTGTTTGGTATCAATGGATTGTTTATTATCAATGGATTATTTGGTATCAATGGATTGTTCGTTATCAATGGATTTTTTGGTATCAATAGATTGTTATCCTTTCAGAAAAAATATTTGGCACTGACTTTAGCTGTACTGAAACATCAGAGAACCTGCAGGCATTTATTGACGTGGGTGTTGTATCCTTTGTTCCATAACTTTTGTTTTCTTATAAATCAATGTTGTTTTTGTGCTATGCATCGCATAAAACATAAATTAAACCTGTAAAATGTGTAAGAAATACTGCTAGGGCTGAAATGTACATGTGTAAGAAATACTGCTAGGGCTGACTTGCTTTTTGAAATTATCATGGTTTTCTTTGGTTTGAAGATCTCATCTTTTCCACAAGTTTTGATTTTAAAAATACATGAGGGTATGATCATCATTTTTCTGATTCACAAGCCATTGAGGCAAGTGTGAAGCTCAGTGAAAATATATCATATCAAATATGGGAATTATGCCTGCCTAATTACATATCAAACATGGGATTTACTTCTGCCTAATTATGTATCAAATATGGGATTTACTTCTGCCTAATTACATATCAAATATGGGATTTACTTCTGCTAATACATATCAAATATGGGATTTAATTCTCCCTAATTACATATCAAATATGGGATTAACTTCTCCCTAATTACATATCAAATATGGAAGTTACTTCTGCTAATTACATATCAAATATGGGATTTATGCCTGCCTGACTATTGTTTTCATATAACCTGAAAATCAGGAATTTGGTCTTCTTATGTTGTGATATCTTTCGAAACTGGTCAGTTTTGTTACAAGTTCCTTAACAAATGCCTAGATTTGAGAGGGTCAAGTTTCCAGTGTTTATGCACATCAAGCCTCCAGATGACCCCAACCTCACCAAGCTGCTGCCAACAGTCTGCTGGGATAAACATTTCAAGGTACTTGACCTGCGGCCAAATTAATAATTTGCCGGGAAAGATTTTGTTGTTTTTTAATGGCTGGCTAAGGGAAGTAAAAGGGAAGTAATAACCAAGCTCATTGCTATTTGCCTGCTCGATGTCTCCTTAATTTTACAGTGCAGAATTATAGCCGTACAGATTGATAGCAGTACAGATTGATAGCCGTACAGATTTATAGCCATACAGTTTGATCGTGTGGGATATAAATATTTTTATTTGAATAAAGAACAGATTTATAGAGCTCACAATGTATAAATATGTAAAATTTGTTAAAATCTGTAATAGTATAATTATAATATGATACCAACTCAAGTTGTGGTCTGTGTAACAACTAACCTTCTATTCACTATTCTACATTATTTTTATACCCCACTTTTATACCTCACATCACATGATCACCCACTCTAGTGCTCTATGCAACATTCACTCATTTAAGCTTAAACATTCATGTAAACCACTCACAACGTCCAGTCATACAACATGATAAGAGCACATGACAATCAGGTCACCAAGTCCAGTCATACAACATGATAAGAGCACAGGACAATCAGGTCACCACGTCCAGTCATACAACATGATAAGAGCACAGGACAATCAGGTCACCACGTCCAGTCATACAACATGATAAGAACACGGGACAGTCAGGTCACAATGTCCAGTCATACAACATGATAAGAGCACAAGACAGTCAGGTCACAACGTCCAGTCATACAACATGATAAGAGCACAGGACAATCAGGTCACAAAGTTCAATCATTAAACACAAAAAATAATTGTCAGTGTCAGTCATGCATAAGGTCACAAAATCCTTTTCAAAACCAATTTCGATAACACAACATTGCTATCTTCAACACTCCCGACACATTACAAATTAATTTAATGCAAGCACACAAACTTTGTGTAAAAGCTTCTCTAAACATTTTAGAAGACGTTGGTTGCATCTGTTAGCTATAATTGTTTATAAAATAATCTGCCACTTAGAGTGATGACGACAACAGCCAAGAAGATGAAACGGAGGATGAAAGAGATGAGCTTAATCACCAGAGCTTCACGGAGGCCTCTCAAAGACTTGAAAGCAAAGTGCAAGGTGACTTTTCATTCTGTCATGGCCAAGCTGCCAATGCAACTTTGCCGAACTTAAGGAAATTAGGATTACGGAAAAACATTATGAAAAGAAAAGTTGTTCAATCGCTTGAACAGTTTTCACAGAAAAAAATTGTTCCAGACAATCCAGATTTTGATGAAAAATGGCGGTTTTGTTTCTTTGTTTTCTAAAGAAACCATTGAACTTTGTCTATTAACTTTTGACCTAATTTTTAGTGAACCCACATAGAGAGCTCACAAAGGATACCTCATTATGGCCATGGCTGTTCCAATATAATTTTTGTAAGAAGTATTTGAAGGCTGATCCATCAATGGCCCATTATTTGACAGTCAGCTTGGGTTCAAATTGTTAACTTTTCTTTTTCAGTTAAGTCAGAAACTTATGAAAACCTATGCTTAGATTAGTCTGTGTTAATTTTTTTTCAGTAAGTCAGAAACTTATGAAAACTTATGCTTAGGTTAGTCTGTATTAATTTTTTTTCAGTAAGTCAGAAACTTAAAGAAACTTATGCTTAGATTAGTCTGTATTAATTTATTTTTTCCGTTCATATAATCCTTCAAAGAACTGGAATCTATGCAAGTGGAACTACTCAAGTGTCTTTTAGTCAATAATGACAGAATAGATGTAAGTCGAGGAGCCTTGTTTTTATAAATTTGTTTTTTCTAAATTGATTTTTAATTTTATACATTTATTTTTATTTTTAAAAAATTATAAATTGATTTTATAAATATGTTTTTTATAATTTTTTAAATAATCTTTTTATAAATTTGTTTTATAAATCATTCTTTAATGTAAAGTTAAGGATAAAATATTTATTGCAATCCAGCGTATAATTTGTATTCTCATTCAAAGATATAGCTGTACACTTGACTAGAGATGCTGTGAATTCTTTTCAGGGCAAGACATCAAGAGATTTCTTCTTGGAAAAGTTAAAAATGTTCCTTAAGGAGAACAGTGGATTCACTAGGGTAAATTTAATAACACTAAAAATCTCTGGGGCTTTTTTTTATTTTGTTTTTTGCAAGTTTATTTTATTGAAAATACTCATGGTCTGTAATGGTTACCTCAATATTAATTCAATGGTTACTGAGTTTGTTGCTTAAAATTTAACTAAAGCAGAATTTTGAACATGGTCAACCAGATGGAATGTTTAATAGTTAAATCTAAGAACACGTTTTAATTGACTGATCTGACTGTGGACATAGTTTAAGAATCCTTAAACATATTTCATTGAGATGGGACTATGAATGTCATAAAAGTTGGACATTTCAGTTTTTTCTCAATAAAACTTTGAGCCCCTTTAGCCATTGTATATTCCCAGCTCCAAATTGCAGAGTGTACACTCTCTCATGTCATTTTATATTCCCAGCTCCAAATTGCCGAGTGTGCACTCTCTCATGTCATTGTATATTCCCAGCTCCAAATTGGAGAGTGTGCACTCTCTCATGTCATTGTATATTCCCAGCTCCAAATTGGAGAGTGTGCACTCTCTCATGTCATTGTATATTCCCAGCTCCAAATTGCCGAGTGTGCACTCTCTCATGTCATTGTATATTACCAACTCCAAATTGGAGAGTGTGCACTCTCTCATGTCATTTTATATTCCCAGCTCCAAATCGCCCAATGTGCACTTCCTGTCAGCCTGTGTTTCTTCCATCGGCTGGTTCAAGCTTTGCGTTTTTACTGGGACAATTTTTCCCTTGAGGATCCTAATTTTTTACCAAGCACTGGTAAAGGAGACTAGTTGAAATGAATTGTGATGGGATTAAAATTTTTATTAAAAATTGTTCAGCAGTTTTGTGACTTTTTTCTAAAGCTATCTCCATATCATCATAAGATAAAATAATTTTTAAAAACTTAAAAATTAATTAATTTTTTTTTAAATTTTAAAATAAATAAATTCTTTTAGAACTGTCAAATTCTATTTATAGATCTAATTCAGTTGTCCTGAGCTTGTCCTATCTGAGATGATTTTAATCAAGTAAAATATTGTTTCACATCTCAGAGGCCTTCATGCCGATCCAGTGCTTCTGGAATGATTCAAGGGACTACTATGAGCTTCAGCGATGTGGTGGTCTCATGAGTCATCTGAACCGACAGCTCGGAAGTGAGTCAGCATCTCGTTTTATTTAATTCTGCTAACTATGACTCAATATTATCTCCCCTGGGCATCTCACGTTTATCATTATATCATGAATTATTTTATTGTACTAATATGTCGGCTCATTTGCCAGTTTGTAATGACATTGCTAACTGACATTGATCACTGACATTCCTATCTGACATTGATCACTGACATTCCTAACTGACATTGATCACTGACATTCCTAACTGATATTGATCACTGACATTTGTAACTGACATTGATCACTGACATACCTAACTGACATTCATCACATTCTGTTATAGCTGAAGTGAACCGTGCACAAGGCATTGAAGTACAGGAAGACGGGCGGGTAGTGAAGAAGCTAATCAAGGATACAGGTAAATAACGTTTGATAGAAAAGGTAACTTTCACAATAGCTTGGAAAGAATACGCAACCATTCAAAGTTCCAGAGGAGGCACACTTGTTGTCGTTACTGCTAGTATGTTGGGTGGCAGAGGGGTCTGAGTCAATCCAAAAAGCTTGTTGTCTGGAGTTCAATCCCCACCGAAGCCTAGAACGGAAACACATCACCAGCAGCCCGGGTGGATTTGACTCGTAAGCCTTGGACGGCAACGCATCTATGAGAGGGGAAAAAACTCTGGATTCAAATCTGCAGATGGAGTCCCGTAAGCAGACAACATTAACACAGAGAAAACTCTGGCAACTCCCGCAACGCTTGTTGTTGCCAAGCTGTATCATCCACATATGATGTTCCCTTCATGTATGAGGAGAGAGCAAATATCTGTCGAGGGAACCAGCTTATCCTCCCAATTTGTTTTAAGAATGCTCAAAAAAGGCTAATTTTGAAAAAACGTAACCATTTAACCATGAAAGATATTTTTTTAAAATTCAGTGGTACCTCGAGATACGAATTTAATTTGTTCCGTAACCTTGCTCGTATGTCAATTTGCTCGTACGTCAATTTGCTCGTACATCAATTTGCTCGTACGTCAATTTGCTAATATCTCCAAGCAGTTGTCCCCATTGAAATAAATAGGAATGCCATTAAAACGTTCCAGCCCCCAAAATGCCACGCCAGTTGTTTTTTTTAAAAGTTTTTTTGAATAAGAAAAATGTATTTATAGATGAAAATATTTTATAAAAACTTAATAAAAGAGAATGTTAAGAAATAAACTGATTTTTCAGTGTATTTACCTTGGAAATCAGCCGACTTGAGATTACGGAAGATGCTGGCGGAGCTGTAGGGTGGAGGAGATAGGCGGAGAAGCTTTACTTCGTTCACTTACATGCTAAACTCTTTCGGTCACTTTAATTCACTTACTCGTTACACTTTTAATGCTACACTATATCCCTAAACTTAATGGAACTTAACTAAACCTCACTGAACTTAAATGCTACTGTACAATTTTTTTTTACTTTCACTTAATTTTCGTCACTGCAGCCGGCCAACCTGCTGATCCGGTTCCTCGTATCTCAAATATTTATCGTATCTCAAAGCAAAACATTGCTCGCTCGACGGCTCGTATCTCAAAAATCTTGTATTTGTATGTCAGGGCACTCGTATGTTGAGGTTCCACTGCACTCTTGTGGGTCAATTGATTTTCTTAATGCAGAGTTGGGTAGAAAATGTGAAATGAATCTATCGACTGGTTTATCAACTTTTTTATCTGCTAGTTTTCAATGGCCAGTATAAAATGTTCCTGTGGGGAAATATTTATGATTTTTCTTTAAATGGGCCCTTAAATTAAATGCACAATAAAAGTTAGAAATTCTTCCATTGAATTTTCATCCTACTATACAACATTGACCACCGTTGATGTTATTTGTGAAAAATAAAACAAAAAAAAACAAATAGAAGTTGTAGCTTGTAGAATTTTGAAAAATCACACGAGTATCCCCTTAAAGAAATATTTACACTTGTATTTATGTCCTGTCTAAAAAAAATGTGTCTCTAAAACTTCATGTTTAATAATTCATGTCTGAAAAGTTCATGTCTAAAACTTCATGTCTGAAAAGTTCATGTCTAAAACTTCATGTCTGAAAAGTTCATGTCTAAAAAGTTCATGTCTAAAACTTCATTTCAAATAAATCATGTCTGAAAAGTTCATGTCTAAAAAGTTCATGTCTAAAACTTCATGTCTAATAAATCATATCTGAAAAGTTCATGTCTAAAACTTCATGTCTGACAAGTTCATGTCTAAAAAGTTCATGTCTAAAACTTCATTTCAAATAAATCATGTCTGAAAAGTTCATGTCTAAAACTTCATGTCTGAAAAGTTAATGTCTAAAAAGTTCATGTCTAAAACTTCATTTCAAATAAATCATGTCTGAAAAGTTCATGTCTAAAAAGTTCATGTCTAAAACTTCATGTCTAATAAATCATATCTGAAAAGTTCATGTCTAAAACTTCATGTCTGAAAAGTTCATGTCTAAAAAGTTCATGTCTAAAACTTCATTTCAAATAAATCATGTCTGAAAAGTTCATGTCTAAAAAGTTCATGTCTAAAACTTTATGTCTAATAATTCATGTCTGAAAGTTCATGTCTGAAAAATTCATGTCTAAAAATTCATGTCTAATGGTTCATGTCTGAAAGTTCATGTCTGAAAGTTCACATCTAAAAGTTCATTCTGAAAGTTCATGTCTTATAAATCATATCTGAAAAGTTCATGTCTAAAACTTCATGTCTGAAAAGTTCATGTCTAAAAAGTTCATGTCTAAAACTTCATTTCAAATAAATCATGTCTGAAAAGTTCATGTCTAAAAAGTTCATGTCTAAAACTTCATGTCTAATAAATCATATCTGAAAAGTTCATGTCTAAAACTTCATGTCTGAAAAGTTCATGTCTAAAAAGTTCATGTCTAAAACTTCATTTCAAATAAATCATGTCTGAAAAGTTCATGTCTAAAAAGTTCATGTCTAAAACTTTATGTCTAATAATTCATGTCTGAAAGTTCATGTCTGAAAAATTCATGTCTAATGGTTCATGTCTGAAAGTTCATGTCTGAAAGTTCACATCTAAAAGTTCATTCTGAAAGTTCATGTCTTATAAATCATGTCTGAAAAGTTCATGTCAAAAAGTTCATGTCTAAAACTTCATGTCTAAAACTTCATGTCTAATAATTCATGTCTGAAAGTTCATGTCTGAAAAATTCATGTCTTAAAGTTCATGTCTAATGGTTCATGTCTGAAACTTCATGTCTGAAAGTTCACATCTAAAAGTTCATTCTGAAAGTTCATGTCTGAAAGTTCATCCCATTTTCTTTGCCGCAGTGAAACTAACCGAGGACTACCCAAGGCTGGAAATGCCAAGCGGCAATTCTCTACTTGACCTGCTTGATGCCGTAGTTCTCCTCTACCACATAGCAGCCCATAAACAGCTGGGGAAGGTGAGCATCGGCTGTTTCATAACAATCAGAATACGTTGTAGTGAACCGCGCACCGACTGTTTCATAACAATGAGTATATTTTGTAGTGAGCCGGCATGGCTGTTTCATAACAATCAGTATACTTTGTAGTGAACCGGGCACCAGCTTTTTCATAACAATGAGTATACATTGTAGTGAGCCGGCACCGGCTGTTTCATAACAATCAGTATAATTTTTAGTGAACCGGTCAAGGTTGTAATGTTAATGTCATTTGTAATTTCTTCTTTTGTTCAGCCATTGAAAACTGTACTAACTACATTAAAAATCACCAATGCTCTCAAATTGTAAATTGTTCTTATCTGTATTGTAAGCCACAAACACTAATGAAAAGCAGGGATAATATCTTGTCAATGTTCATCTTAGAAATGTACAAATTAAATTCACAACAACAAAAATTGCTGAACAAAGTCTTATAAAAGTTATGTTATAAAATGTTATACTATATGTTATATTATAAAAGTTATATTATAAAAGTAGTATAAAAATATACAATTTATACCATACAAGTTCTGTTATAAAAGTTATATTGTAAAGTTATAATATAACTTTTTTATATTATAAAAAGTTATATTATAAAAGTTTTATGAATTATGAGTACTAATACTGAACCTGTTCTCAATGTAATTTAACCTGAACATTACCAATTCTTTTAAAATGTATATTTCATTGACTGCAATACTCCAAATAAGGGCATGTGACCCTGTCAGCTTAAAAAAAACAATAACATTACATATTTAGTGTATGAAAATTTAATGTACACATTTTTCAATAATATTGGTTTGCGTTGTCTAAGGAGCTATGATTTGCAGCATGCCCAGCTATTGGATGTCTGGTTGGTACTAGAGTGCTTGAGTGTCAGATGCAGTGTGGTTGTGTTCATGAATACAAAGTACAAACTCCAACGCCAAGTTAACAAGTTCAAGAAAACTCAAGCTCTCGACATCCCTCAAATTGTTCTCTCTGACCTCTCGATCACTCACAGTGTATAGACCTCTCGATCACTCACAGTGTATAGACCTCTCGATCACTCACAGTGTATAGACCTCTCGATCACTCACAGTGTATAGACCTCTCGATCACTCACAGTGTATAGACCTCTCCATCACTCACAGTGTATAGACCTCTCCATCACTCACAGTGTATAGACCTCTCGATCACTCACAGTGTATAGACTCTCCATCACTCACAGTATATATATACTCTCTCTAAGACACTTACACAGATGTCAACCTTGGGGCATGGACTTTCACTGCATGCAACTTAAACAGCTCACTTAATTATTATGCATCGCTCATCTCTTTTAAACCAATGCCCGTGCCCGTCCTTCAAATATCACAGGAGTCTCTTTTAAACCAATGCCCGTGCCCGTCCTTCAAATATCACAGGAGTCTCTTTTAAACCAATGCCCGTGCCCGTCCTTCAAATATCACAGGAGTCTCTTTTAAACCAATGCCCGTGCCCGTCCTTCAAATATCACAGGAGTCTCTTTTAAACCAATGCCCGTGCCCGTCCTTCAAATATCACAGGAGTCTCTTTTAAACCAATGCCCGTGCCCGTCCTTCAAATATCACAGGAGTCTCTTTTAAACCAATGCCCGTGCCCGTCCTTCAAATATCACAGGAGTCTCTTTTAAACCAATGCCCGTGCCCGTCCTTCAAATATCACAGGAGTCTCTTTTAAACCAATGCCCGTGCCCGTCCTTCAAATATCACAGGAGTCTCTTTTAAACCAATGCCCGTGCCCGTCCTTCAAATATCACAGGAGTCTCTTTTAAACCAATGCCCGTGCCCGTCCTTCAAATATCACAGGAGTCTCTTTTAAACCAATGCCCGTGCCCGTCCTTCAAATATCACAGGAGTCTCTTTTAAACCAATGCCCGTGCCCGTCCTTCAAATATCACAGGAGTCTCTTTTAAACCAATGCCCGTGCCCGTCCTTCAAATATCACAGGAGTCTCTTTTAAACCAATGCCCGTGCCCGTCCTTCAAATATCACAGGAGTCTCTTTTAAACCAATGCCCGTGCCCGTCCTTCAAATATCACAGGAGTCTCTTTTAAACCAATGCCCGTGCCCGTCCTTCAAATATCACAGGAGTCTCTTTTAAACCAATGCCCGTGCCCGTCCTTCAAATATCACAGGCGTTCTAGGCCGCTGACTTAAACTAATTATTGAATAACACAATACACATTTGACCTATGACCTTGACTTAAGACTTCTTGGCCTTGACAACATTCCATCCATTTGTTCTAACAAGATGTGTGCCTTAAGAGACAGTATGCAGGACTACATCCGGAACATGAGGGACACGGAGAGGAAACTAAGGAAATGTCCCGATGATGTAAGTCACGGAACCCATCTACAATAGCGTAATTTTGCGTCCAATCAGATTAGATTTATTGAATATTTCTTACTTAAAATCAAAAAGTTATTTGATTGTTGTTATAAACTTCCAGTGTTAGTCATTTGTCACCAACCCAACCGTACGTTGTCGTACAGAAAACCAACAATGACTAATTCAGGAAATGAGTGAAACAAAGTAAGGTTAAACCTGACGTGGAGGGGGCGGAGCTAGGCTCAAGCTGTGAATAGAGTCATGTCATTCATGCCATGTGGTGCCAAAGTGCCATATGGTTTACCTGTCACAGTGGACTAACTTCTCCTCTTTTTCTTTCCCTCTTCCCTATGTAATCTCTCACCCACTTATTTTCTGTCACAATTCTTTTGCTGCCCTTTTGGACACTACCTCTCAGCTAAGTGCTATATTTTATATATATATATTTTGAAAAATTTTATTCTGGTTTTTTTCTGTTGTTTGTTTGCTGATGAAGACTTCCTGCCGACGCGTTTATTGTTTTGTTGCGTTTCTTTTTTCAGGTTTAACCTTACTTTGTAACACTATTTACTATAGGAATAATTCATTAGCATATATTCAATAGGAATTTGATATTAATGGGTTTTTTTCTCTCCAAACTAATTCATAACTTCTTTTGTTTAAGTTGGAGGAAGTGAAGATACACTTGCTGAATGCAAAGAAAGTTTTTGTAGAGAAAATTCAAGAACAGGCACGACAAATGGTTTGGGTGGCCAGTGTGATCTACTCTCAGGTATGTTTGGGTGGCCAGCGTGATCTACTCTCAGGTATGTTTGGGTGGCCAGCGTGATCTACTCTCAGGTATGTTTGGGTGGCCAGCATGATCTACTCTCAGGTATGTTTGGGTGGCCAGCGTGATCTACTCTCAGGTATGTTTGGGTGGCCAGCGTGATCTACTCTCAGGTATGTTTGGGTGGCCAGCGTGATCTACTCTCAGGTATGTTTGGGTGGCCAGTGTGATCTACTCTCAGGTATGTTTGGGTGGCCAGTGTGATCTACTCTCAGGTATGTTTGGGTGGCCAGTGTGATCTACTCTCAGGTATGTTTGGGTGGCCAGTGTGATATACTGTCTGATGTGTTAGGATGGCAAGTGTGATCTACTCTCAGGTATGTTTGGGTGGCCAGCGTGATCTACTCTCAGGTATGTTTGGGTGGCCAGTGTGATATACTGTCTGATGTGTTAGGATGACAAGTGTGATCTTATGTCTGGTATGTTTGGGTGGCCAGTGTGATATACTGTCTGATGTGTTAGGATGGCAAGTGTGATCTTATGTCTGGTATGTTTGGGTGGCCAGTGTGATCTGCTGTTTGGTATGCTGCATTTTATGCTTTCATTTTCTAACCACAAACAAATCTGTTCATTAAATGAATAAAGAAGATAAAATGATGTTGAAAATAAATCAAGCTCACTAGACTAACTGGCTTATTCCTCCGTTAGTCCAAGCAGGCTGATATCGCCTGGGTGCTGAGAGTTGTGTTGAAGACCGCAGAGAAAGCCTCCGAGTACCACAAGCTCTTCCAGTACGTACCAGAGTTCTACATTCAGACGGGAGTCAACGCGTTCAACGCCCTGCAGAATTACTTACATCCCACCACAAATTTTCAGACAATACCAGGTTGGTATATCACTGCTGTGTTGACAACTTTGGTCGAACATCGTAAGAGTTCAATTTTAATGTAACCACAGAGAGGACATCAGTAAAAGACTTTTGACACAACAATCATCCATGGATCATTGTCATTCACATGTATTCCAGTGACCCAATTAGTCCAGTGACCCAATTAGTCCAGTGACCTAATTAGTTTAGTGCCACAATTAGCCCAGTGATGTCACCCAATTAGTCCAGTGACCCAATTAGTCCAGTGACCTAATTAGTTTAGTGCCACAATTAGCCCAGTGATGTGACCCAATTAGTCCAGTGACCCAATTAGTCCAGTGACCTAATTAGTTTAGTGCCACAATTAGCCCAGTGATGTGACCCAATTAGTCCAGTGACCCAATTAGTCCAGTGACCCAATTAGTCCAGTGACCCAATTAATCCAGTGACCCAATTAATCCAGTGACCCAATTAGTCCAGTGACCCAATTAGTCCAGTTTGATATTAAAACACATTGGTTTGATATTTTTCGTAGGTCAAATCTATTTTATTTTGTTTATAAAGCTTTCTCTGTGCTTTGTTTTTCCCTCTATACCGATGAAGGCTTTCTATCTTGTTTTTAGCTTGAAGCTATTACACAATATTTTTCCAATCTGCATTTATTTCCTATAATCAGTGGATTATTTGTATTCTGTCTTGGGAGTATATAATATATTGATTCTCATTCTGTCTTGCGTACATCTCTTATATATACTTGGCTTGTGGTGTGGCTGCTTCCTTTTCACAACAGGCCCTCCCCTTACTCAACATGTTTTATATTAATAGGACCGAGTGGAAAAAAACCTGTCAAACAGTGATTGTCATGCGTGACAGTTGAACTCAACTATTGTATTAATCAATAAAGAGCCACGGGTGTGGTGTAGGACTGTCTGCAGGACTGTCTGTAAGCCTATTGTTTAAAGGCCGGCACGTATTATAGAAAATAAGAAGTTAGATTTTTTGGTAACACTTGGACCCACCGGGTATTTTCTCTAAATACCTGGACCCGGTGTAAAAAATTGAAAGGTGAAGCCCTGCTATAATTATATAGATTCTGCTTCACATTCTGTCTTGTGTACATATAATAGATTGGTATCACTCTAAGGCACAGACACATGTTTATAATATCTCCAAGCATCTCCTAGGTTCAATTACTCACACACACAGACACATCTGCTTTGTTGATATCACTGACACATCTTAAGCACTCAGACACACACTGACACATCTGCTTCGTTGATGTCACTGACACATCTTAAGCACACTGCCATTTTTTAATTCAGATCTACAGCCCCTTCTCTCACGCTACGCCTTGTTTTTGGTCGACCATTTTTCTGACTCCAGGCTGGTTAGCAACGGTTAGTATTGTGTCACTCCATTAGTCTCAGTAATTTTGTTTCTCATTGATAAGTAAATAATTATTATGGTGATCTCTAAAATGTGTAGTACCTGTTTTACACAGTCAATCAGTAAACATCTTATTGATGCCCCAAACAGGTCAAGGGAATCTCAGTTTGTTTGGTATTTACATTTCAGAATATTTAACGCCCATTTATCTCTTAAAACTATTTTTCAATTTTGTATAATCCAAGTGATTTTGGTATTAGGGGGGAAAATAAACTCCATTTTCTTGTCAGACTTGAGAGACACCCTGGTTCAAGCACTCGCTTGCTTCACCTGTTATCCTGACACCCTCAAGGTCTTGGAGGAGCTGCCCATGGAAAGGTATGCAAATCTCCTCAAAATCTCAGCTTGTTGAAAGCGTGAAGTTGATACGACTGTCTTTAAGTTTAGCGAGCGCAAGTAACCCAAGTTTGTGTCTGAAATCTTGGGGTGGAGTGCGGTGGCATTTCTGAAAACCCAGGGAGAGTGCGGTGACATGTCTGAAATCATAGGAAGCGTGCTGTGACATCTCAAATCATGGGGAGAGTGTGGTGACATTTGTGAAATCTCAGGGAGAGTGCGGTGACATGTCTGAAATCATAGGAAGCGTGCTGTGACATCTCAAATCTTGGGGAGAGTGCTGTGTCATGTCTGAAATCTCAGGGAGAGTGTGGTGACATGCCATCATTCCCTGACACTGAAATGTTAATCTCTAAATGTCTTGTTTGTGATGACGTTACAGGCGTATCTTTATGCTCCAGTCACTTATAGCACCGTATGAGAACAGGTCCTGGGCACATACAAACTGGATTCTAGTTCGAATATGGAAGGTGAGAATTGGTTGTTTTTGTATTTTATTTGGTTGGTTTTCTTTTTACATTTTTGATTGTGTACAGGTTAAATTTTCTAAATCTTGTTAAAAAAAATTGTTTAAATGTTTAACTCTTGTCATGGTTGACTTACAAACGTAATGTTTTTTTTACAGGGTTGTGGTTTTGGAAATCGTTACCGTTACCTGCCTAATCTGATTGTTCACAAGGCTCAACCGACAGAGTTCAGCTACGTCAGCCTACAAAGTACAATATCTTTAGTTGAATTCAACAACATGAGCTATTTCCTTTTTATGCATATGAGGATACCAGCATTTGAATCCCAAAAAAGTTGACATTGCAGATGATATCTTTCTGATTATGACCTAAATAGTTTAGGATTTTTAACGATATCAGTTATAATCTGATGTTGTCATGTAGAGCTTCAAATAATATTTTAGAAGAACCGTTTCAGAATAAATTATGATTCCAATTAGGAATTTTCTTTCACACCCAACACTATTATAGTGACAGGTCAGTAAAAGGTCAGTAAAAAGGTCAGTATGGGCGAATATTATTATAGTTGAATAGGATTGCCAAGTTTTGTTTTAGATTAAATTTTTCTTTGCTCTTTCAGAACCTTGTCCTTCACAAGAATTTCAGAGCTTACTGGCCAAAATCTTATTGGATGATGAATCTAGGTCAACTAAGTTTCTAGATTCTTTAATGAACCAGCTAAACTGGTCGTTCTCTGAATTTGTCGGCATAATACAAGAGGTGAGTTGAGTGGGCATGATACAGGAGGTGAGTTGAGTGGGCATGATCCAAGAGGTGAGTTGAGTGGGCATGATACAAGAGGTGAGTTGAGTGGGCATGATACAAGAGATGAGTTGAATGGGCATGATACAAGAAGTGAGTTGAGTGGGCATGATCCAAGAGGTGAGTTGAGTGGGCATGATCTAAGAGGTGAGTTGAGTGGGCATGATACAAGAGGTGAGTTGAGTGGTCATGATACAAGAGGTGATTGGAGTGGGTATAAGAAAAGTTTGATACCGAACTAGAACTTAGCAATACATGTTTTATTACTTTGTTTTTAAATGAGAAAAAAAATCATAACATTCCCAATCAGGAAGAAATCATTACATTCCTCAATCAGGAAGAAATTATTACATTGCTCATCAGGAAGAAATCATTACATTCCCCAATCAGTAAGAAATCATAACATTGCTCATCAGGAAGAAATCATTACTTTCCTCAATCATGAAGAAATCATTACATTCCTCAATCAGGAAGAAATCATTACATTCCCAATCAGGAAGAAATCATTACATTCCCAACCATAAGAACCACATTTGAATAGTTAATAATTAGAAATGCATTTTATGGAAATCCTTATTTTGCGTTAACGCCGTTAATTAAATCGCTTGTTAGTTTTATGACATTTCAATGTTTTCAAAATCATTCATGTATTAATGTAAAACTGGAACGATAAATCTACCAAAGCTCATTGCATGGCAATATATTTTTTAAATGTTTGTAACAGTATAACTTAGTGCATGCTAATTTGATGTTAGGTAAAAATCAATTGAGGCACAAAATTATAAAGAGATAACGGACAAAGTTTAAATGCTGCTATGCTGAGAGGCTATTTTGTGATTCTTGGATGTAATAAATTGTGAATAAATTTGAGAACGAGAGTAAATATATTTCATCAATACAGAAGTGAACATATGGCTATAAATACCCTGTACTACAAGCGTTTTTATTATATTATTATGTGAATATAGCTTTGTTGAAATAACATATATATCAATTGACTTGATAATTCATTTTACGCTGATGATGTTGCAATTGACCAATAAACTTAAGCTATTGATAAAATTGAAAATTGCATTTGTAGACATATTTGTATCATCCGGCCGACAGATTCAATCACTCGCCAGCAGGGCTGAACCGCTTCTGTTGGAGTCAAGGCAAATAAAAATTTGCGCTGCCTGTTTTGAGATCTCCGTGTGCTTGCTGCGGGTTCTGGAAATGGTTGCCACGGTGGCCCCACAAGTTTTCACTGACTGGTCCAGGCCGTCAGCGGAACTGTTTTTGAAAAGATTAATGCAGGTGAGGTCACAGGGTCAATATAGGTCAGTGAACTTTTCAGGTGAGGTTATGGGGTCATTAGTTTGTGAACTTTGCAGGTGAGGTCACATGGTCATTAAGTAGTGACCTTTGCTGAAACCAAAAATTGAAACCAGTAAGGATGCATGGAAATTGGCTGATTTTAAAAAAAATAGAAATCTATGGGGAGAAAAAAATTACAAAATCTTTTATTTGTCTATAATGCGCCACATAAGCTACTGGAACTTTCTAAAAGCCATTAGCTGTAAATGTAACTATTCCATCATAAGACGGGATGTCATGCTATAAATTATAAAATGTTATTGTTCTCTGTGTGTCAAACACTAGGTGGAGCTCACAGACCATTTTTTATAAAAATTTTCAATATAAATAATTTATATAACAAATTTGATTTATTTTTTTTCCCCGAAGCTGTTTGTCTGAAAATTCTTTTTCAAGTTTATATTCTATTACAACCAAAGCTGGTGTCAGACTTTTAGACCTGAATCAGACTCACACAGCTTTCCAGCAACTCCACAGCTCTGACACTCTATTGTTTTTTCACAGTAACTTGATCATTTCTAAAGGGCTTATAGTGCACTGATTGAATTGAATCCATGTTTTTCTGTGTGTTACTTTTAGCTGTTGAGCCAAATCATGGCAAGAGTGACGATGAAAGACGGAGCTTTTGAAAATACTGTTGCTTTACCTATCCAAGGTTAGTTGCACTATAATAGCAGACTTTTACAACACAAGGTTGGTTGCACTATCATAGCAGACTTTTACAACACAAGGTTGGTTGCACTATCATGTCAGACTTTTACAACACAAGGTTGGTTGCACTATCATAGCAGACTTTTACAACACAAGGCTGGTTGCACTATCATAGCAGAGTTTATATGAAAGCATCTTGAACTGACCACAAACAGCTCTGTTGTTTCATGTTTGATTTATTTTTCCTTGTGTCTTACTTGTCGTCTTGAGCCAGTCATTATCCAATGCTATGAGGAGATGTGTAACTTACTTAAATCAACTTGGTTGAGAGTGGGATGTCATGCAATAAATCAACTTGTTTGAGTGTGGGACATCATGCAATAAATCAACTTGGTTGACAGTGGGATGTCATGCTATAAATCAACTTGGTTGAGAGTGGGATGTCATGCTATAAATCAACTTGGTTGAGAGTGGGATGTCATGCTATAAATCAACTTGGTTGAGAGTGGGACATCATGCAATAAATCAACTTGGTTGACAGTGGGATGTCATGCTATAAATCAACTTGGTTGACAGTGGGATGTCATGCTATAAATCAACTTGGTTTAGAGTTGGATGTCATGCTATAAATCAACTTGGTTGAAAGTGAGATGTCATGCTATAAATCAACTTGGTTGCGCATGGGATGTCATGCTATAAATCAACTTGGTTGAGAGTGGGATGTCATGCTATAAATCAACTTGGTTGAGAGTGGGATGTCATGCTATAAATCAACTTGGTTGAGAGTGGGATGTCATGCTATAAATCAACTTGGTTTAGAGTTGGATGTCATGCTATAAATCAACTTGGTTGAGAGTGGGATGTCATGCAATAAATCAACTTGGTTGACAGTGAGATGTCATGCTATAAATCAACTAGGTTGCGCATGGGATGTCATGCTATAAATCAACTTGGTTGAGAGTGGGATGTCATGCTATAAATCAACTTGGTTGAGAGTGGGATGTCATGCTATGAATCAACTTGGTTGACAGTGGGATGTCATGCTATAAATCAACTTGGTTGACAGTGGGATGTCATGCTATAAATCAATTTGGTTGAGAGTGGGATGTCATGCAATAAATCAATTTGGTTGAGAGTGGGATGTCATGCAATAAATCAACTTGGTTGAGAGTGGGATGTCATGCAATAAATCAACTTGGTTGAGAGTGGGATGTCATGCAATAAATCAACTTGGTTGAGAGTGGGATGTCATGCAATAAATCAACTTGGTTGAGAGTGGGATGTCATGCAATAAATCAACTTGGTTGAGAGTGGGATGTCATGCAATAAATCAACTTGGTTGAGAGTGGGATGTCATGCAATAAATCAACTTGGTTGAGAGTGGGATGTCATGCAATAAATCAACTTGGTTGAGAGTGGGATGTCATGCAATAAATCAACTTGGTTGAGAGTGGGATGTCATGCTATAAATCAACTTGGTTGACAGTGGGATGTCATGCTATAAATCAACTTGGTTGACAGTGGGATGTCATGCTATAAATCAACTTGGTTTAGAGTTGGATGTCATGCTATAAATCAACTTGGTTGAAAGTGAGATGTCATGCTATAAATCAACTTGGTTGCGCATGGGATGTCATGCTATAAATCAACTTGGTTGAGAGTGGGATGTCATGCTATAAATCAACTTGGTTGAGAGTGGGATGTCATGCTATAAATCAACTTGGTTGAGAGTGGGATGTCATGCTATAAATCAACTTGGTTTAGAGTTGGATGTCATGCTATAAATCAACTTGGTTGAGAGTGGGATGTCATGCAATAAATCAACTTGGTTGACAGTGAGATGTCATGCTATAAATCAAATAGGTTGCGCATGGGATGTCATGCTATAAATCAACTTGGTTGAGAGTGGGATGTCATGCTATAAATCAACTTGGTTGAGAGTGGGATGTCATGCTATGAATCAACTTGGTTGACAGTGGGATGTCATGCTATAAATCAACTTGGTTGACAGTGGGATGTCATGCTATAAATCAATTTGGTTGAGAGTGGGATGTCATGCAATAAATCAATTTGGTTGAGAGTGGGATGTCATGCAATAAATCAACTTGGTTGAGAGTGGGATGTCATGCAATAAATCAACTTGGTTGAGAGTGGGATGTCATGCAATAAATCAACTTGGTTGAGAGTGGGATGTCATGCAATAAATCAACTTGGTTGAGAGTGGGATGTCATGCAATAAATCAACTTGGTTGAGAGTGGGATGTCATGCAATAAATCAACTTGGTTGAGAGTGGGATGTCATGCAATAAATCAACTTGGTTGAGAGTGGGATGTCATGCAATAAATCAACTTGGTTGAGAGTGGGATGTCATGCAATAAATCAACTTGGTTGAGAGTGGGATGTCATGCTATAAATCAACTTGGTTGAGAGTGGGATGTCATGCAATAAATCAACTTGGTTGACAGTGAGATGTCATGCTATAAATCAACTAGGTTGCGCATGGGATGTCATGCTATAAATCAACTTGGTTGAGAGTGGGATGTCATGCTATAAATCAACTTGGTTGAGAGTGGGATGTCATGCTATGAATCAACTTGGTTGACAGTGGGATGTCATGCTATAAATCAACTTGGTTGACAGTGGGATGTCATGCTATAAATCAATTTGGTTGAGAGTGGGATGTCATGCAATAAATCAATTTGGTTGAGAGTGGGATGTCATGCAATAAATCAACTTGGTTGAGAGTGGGATGTCATGCAATAAATCAACTTGGTTGAGAGTGGGATGTCATGCAATAAATCAACTTGGTTGAGAGTGGGATGTCATGCAATAAATCAACTTGGTTGAGAGTGGGATGTCATGCAATAAATCAACTTGGTTGAGAGTGGGATGTCATGCAATAAATCAACTTGGTTGAGAGTGGGATGTCATGCAATAAATCAACTTGGTTGAGAGTGGGATGTCATGCAATAAATCAACTTGGTTGAGAGTGGGATGTCATGCAATAAATCAACTTGGTTGAGAGTGGGATGTCATGCTATAAATCAACTTGGTTGAGAGTGGGATGTCATGCTATAAATGGATTTGCTCATTATTTTAAGTCACATAATTAAAGTTAGTTGATAATGTGGCATAGTTAAAATAGTTTATCTTTCTTTGTGTATACCAATCTTCCATTTCCTTCTCTTTTTCTAATCCAACCATCCATTTCATTCTCTTCATCTAATCCAATCATCCATTTCCTGTATTTAGGGCTGGATAGTGTAACATTCTACCCAATCCTCACAGTGACTGTTGGGATTATGACTCAGCTTATCGTCATGTGTGGTGGTACCAGGTAGGTCAACACTGTGGGACCTGTCATGTGTGGTGGTACCAGGTAGGTCAACACTGTGGGGCTTGTCATGTGTGGTGGTACCAGGTAGGTCAAGACTGTGGGACTTGTCATGTGTGGTGGTACCAGGTAGGTCAACACTGTGGGACTTGTCATGTGTGGTGGTACCAGGTAGGTCAACCCTGTGGGACCTGTCATGTGTGATGGTACCAGGTAGGTCAACACTGTGGGACTTGTCATGTGTGGTGGTACCAGGTAGGTCAACCCTGTGGGACCTGTCATGTGTGGTGGTACCAGGTAGGTCAACCCTGTGGGACCTGTCATGTGTGGTGGTACCAGGTAGGTCAACCCTGTGGGACTTGTCATGTGTGATGGTATCAGGTAGGTCAACACTGTGGGACCTGTCATGTGTGGTGGTACCAGGTAGGTCAACCCTGTGGGACCTGTCATGTGTGATGGTACCAGGTAGGTCAACACTGTGGGACTTGTCATGTGTGGTGGTACCAGGTAGGTCAACCCTGTGGGACTTGTCATGTGTGATGGTACCAGGTAGGTCAACCCTGTGGGACCTGTCATGTGTGATGGTACCAGGTAGGTCAACACTGTGGGACTTGTCATGTGTGGTGGTACCAGGTAGGTCAACCCTGTGGGACTTGTCATGTGTGATGGTACCATGTAGGTCAACACTGTGGGACCTGTCAAGTGTGATGGTACCAGGTAGGTCAACACTGTGGGACCTGTCATGTAGAAGCTTTGACTGTAAGATTCATGCATGGCTTTGACTGTAAGATTCATGCATGGCTTTGACTGTAAGATTCATGCATGGCTTTGACTGTAAGATTCATGCATGGCTTTGACTGTAAGATTCATGCATGGCTTTGACTGTAAGATTCATGCATGGCTTTGACTGTAAGATTCATGCATGGCTTTGACTGTAAGATTCATGCATGGCTTTGACTGTAAGATTCATGCATGGCTTTGACTGTAAGATTCATGCATGGCTTTGACTGTAAGATTCATGCATGGCTTTGACTAGTATAAGGAAAGTACATCATAGAACTTTCTATACTCATTTGGATCTCTAAATCTCATTTTGAAACATTTGAGGACAATCCTAAAGACTTATGGAAGCATAATAAACACTAGCGAGTCAATATCTGATTGCATTAAAAAAAACATTTAGACAAACCTATTGTGTTTCAAACTTAAGAAGTTTTTACTGAATGGACCCACTCAGGGACGTAGTTTTACTAAATGCTGATTTGGAGCTAAATCATAAACTTACAATTCTCCCTTCCACACACACATCTACTATATAATAAAGTTGTTAATAAAAAAATTTAATCAACAAACACCCATGACTGTTAAACGCTTACTTATCTTTATGCACACCCCCTGAACTATGTAATAATTCAAATGTACTATTTTTTGAAAGCACATAGAATAAAGCTTTTTTTAAAATGCCCACACCAAGCAAAAGTGCATGGAAAACCTTCCTTTAATAGATGTATGAAAGTGCATGGTTCTGAATAAAGGCTTATTAAAAATGCGTACACCAAAAATAACCTAACTTGAACGTACCCTGAAGCCATTCAATATGAATTTTTTTTTATTTCTTACCCTTTACCCTCTAAATTAGTGTTTCCCAAGCTTTATTGTGCCATGCCCCACCTAAGCCTTTCTAAAATTCTTATGCCCCTTTCCATACATAATTTTTAATATTGAAAAATAGGGTTGTTCACTGAAGAAACTTAAATGATTTTTACAACACTTTTAAAGAACACTTATTTTAAATTGAGACTTAAACGATTCTCCCTTTAAAATACAAGTTAAATCATATTAGACAGTTGGTTTTCAATTCTAGACAGCTCATTTTTTGAATTGCCCTCCCTAAACAATGAAATTGCCACCCCTTTGGGAAATAGAGCTTTTAAAAAAAAAATTTTTTAAATTAAAGCTATTTTGTTTAGGGCATTATGAGCAAACTTTCCAGCAAGCATCTGTATGCCAGTTTGGATGACCACGTACAATTGGGTTGGGATCCATTGTTTGGCTTTATTGACTGATCTGCCCATCTACAAACAAACATAGTGACACTGAGCTTTATACATTATTAGATAAATAGTCACACTGAGCTTTATACATTATTAGATAAATAGTCACACTGAGTTTTATACATTATTAGATAAATAGTCACACTTAGCTTTATACATTATTAGATAAATAGTCACACTGAGTTTTATACATTATTAGATAAATAGTCACACTGAGCTTTATACATTATTAGATAAATAGTCACACTGAACTTTATACATTATTAGATAAATAGTCACACTTAGCTTTATACATTATTAGATAAATAGTCACACTGAGCTTTATACATTATTAGATAAATAGTCACACTGAGCTTTATACATTATTAGATAAATAGTCACACTGAGCTTTATACATTATTAGATAAATAGTCACACTTAGCTTTATACATTATTAGATAAATAGTCACACTGCGCTTTATACATTATTAGATAAATAGTCACACTTAGCTTTATACATTATTAGATAAATAGTCACACTGAGCTTTATACATTATTAGATAAATAGTCACACTGAGCTTTATACATTATTAGATAAATAGTCACACTGAGCTTTATACATTATTAGATAAATAGTCACACTTAGCTTTATACATTATTAGATAAATAGTCACACTGAGCTTTATACATTATTAGATAAATAGTCACACTTAGCTTTATACATTATTAGATAAATAGTCACACTGAGCTTTATACATTATTAGATAAATAGTCACACTGAGCATTATACATTATTAGATAAATAGTCACACTGAACTTTATACATTATTAGATAAATAGTCACACTTAGCTTTATACATTATTAGATAAATAGTCACACTTAGCTTTATACATTATTAGATAAATAGTCACACTGCGCTTTATACATTATTAGATAAATAGTCACACTTAGCTTTATACATTATTAGATAAATAGTCACACTGAGCTTTATACATTATTAGATAAATAGTCACACTGAGCTTTATACATTATTAGATAAATAGTCACACTGAGCTTTATACATTATTAGATAAATAGTCACACTTAGCTTTATACATTATTAGATAAATAGTCACACTTAGCTTTATACATTATTAGATAAATAGTCACACTGAGCTTTATACATTATTAGATAAATAGTCACACTGAGCTTTATACATTATTAGATAAATAGTCACACTTAGCTTTATACATTATTAGATAAATAGTCACACTGCGCTTTATACATTATTAGATAAATAGTCACACTGAGTTTTATACATTATTAGATAAATAGTCACACTGAGCTTTTTACATTATTAGATAAATAGTCACACTGAGCTTTATACATTATTAGATAAATAGTCACACTTAGCTTTATACATTATTAGATAAATAGTCACACTGAGCTTTATACATTATTAGATAAATAGTCACACTGAGCATTATACATTATTAGATAAATAGTCACACTGAACTTTATACATTATTAGATAAATAGTCACACTTAGCTTTATACATTATTAGATAAATAGTCACACTTAGCTTTATACATTATTAGATAAATAGTCACACTGCGCTTTATACATTATTAGATAAATAGTCACACTTAGCTTTATACATTATTAGATAAATAGTCACACTGAGCTTTATACATTATTAGATAAATAGTCACACTGAGCTTTATACATTATTAGATAAATAGTCACACTGAGCTTTATACATTATTAGATAAATAGTCACACTTAGCTTTATACATTATTAGATAAATAGTCACACTTAGCTTTATACATTATTAGATAAATAGTCACACTGAGCTTTATACATTATTAGATAAATAGTCACACTGAGCTTTATACATTATTAGATAAATAGTCACACTGAGCTTTATACATTATTAGATAAATAGTCACACTGAGCTTTATACACTATTAGATGAGACAGATATTGGAAGACATTCCATCATTTGAAAGAACTTAACTTTTCATCCTTCAGCCAAGAAAAATCTACGAGAGCTCTTCTGCTTGACTCAAGTTTCTCCCTGGATTCCCTCAAGTTCGTCCTGGGCGATAAAAACAAACAGGACAAGTCTTTCTCGTTTAGGAAATGTAAGTAACAAACAGGACAAGTCTTTCTCGTTTAGGAAATGTAAGTAACAAATAGGACAAGTCTTTCTCGTTTGGGAAATGTAAGTAACAAACAGGACAAGTCTTTCTCGTTTAGGAAATGTAAGTAACAAACAGGACAAGTCTTTCTCGTTTAGGAAATGTAAGTAACGAACAAATGATCTCTTGACTTTTTAGAGTGAACATTGTTCATGAACTTCAGAATAATCTTTTTTGACGTTAAAAATAAAAGTGTTATTGTTTTAAATAAAATATTCTTCAAAATAACAGTAAATTCTGTTAGCGATGATCTGAAAACGGCACCACTCATCAGAGTTGTAAAAAATGCGTGAAAGATGGTGCGGATGCTTAGTTTTAGTATGTGTAGCTAATTTTGGTCTCATTGAGAATGGTAGACCTGACCTTACTTTGGTCTCATTGAGTCTGGTCGACACGACCTTATTTTGGTCTCATTATGAAATGTAGACACCACCTTATTTTGCACTCATTGAGAAAAGTAGACACTACCTTATTTTGGTCTCATTGAGAAAAGTAGGCACGACCTTATTTTGGTCTCATTGAGAAAAGTAGGCACGACCTTATTTTGGTCTCATTGAGAAAAGATGACAAGACCTTATTTTGGTCTCATTGAGAAAAGTAGACATGACCTTATTTTGGTCTCATTGAGAAAGGTAGACACGACCTTATTTTGGTCTCGTTGAGAAAAGTAGACACGACCTTATTTTGGTCTCGTTGAGAAAAGTAGACACGACCTTATTTTTTTCTCGTTGAGAAAAGTAGACACGACCTTATTTTTGTCTCGTTGAGACTAATAACATGCTATAAAATGCTGTCTGTTTCCAGTTGAGGAGATCAGCGTAGAGGAGCTGGAAGATGTAGAGAAACTGTACGCCTACCTCTCACACCAGCAAGTTTCTCTAACAGCATCTCAAGTGGTCAGTTCAATCTTTGCTTTTTTCTGTTTGTACTCTTCTACTCACCTCTTAAATTATCTATCCATTTACTGTATCATTGAAATCACATGATATCTAGTAACGTTATATTTCTCTCATGTTATATCAGCCTTTATGCTTTATTAATTGATAGATCTAGAACCTTATACTTTATTTCATTAATCTAGTATCATTAAATTGTACTTCATATATCTAGCTATTTAATTCAACACTATATTAGTACACCTTATTTGACATTTCTTTGTTCCCAATCGGTGCATTCTCTGTTTGATATATCTCATCCTGTTACTTAATCATTTATGGACATATCTCATCCTGTTACTTAATCATTTATGGACATATCTCATCCTGTTACTTAATCATTTATGGACATATCTCATCCTGTTACTTAATCATTTATGGACATATCTCATCCTGTTACTTAATCATTTATGGACATATCTCATCCTGTTACTTAATCATTTATGGACATATCTCATCCTGTTACTTAATCATTTATGGACATATCTCATCCTGTTACTTAATTATTTATGGACATATCTCATCCTGTTACTTAATCATTTATGGACATATCTCATCCTGTTACTTAATCATTTATGGACATATCTCATCCTGTTACTTAATCATTTATGGACATGGGAACCTAAGCACAGATGCAAAGACTTCACAGTTTTCAGTTAATTAATTTCTGAAAAAACATTTTTAAAAATCATGATGTATGTACATAAATAAATGTGAATATTTACCTATATATGTGTACCAATATATGTGTACCAAATATGTGTACCAATATATGTGAACCTATATATGTGTACCAATATATGTGTACCAATATATGCGTACCAGTATATATGTACCAATATGTGTTCAAACATGTGTACCAATATTTGTACTAATATATGAGTACTAATATGTGTACCAATATATGTACATACTGGTTACATACTGCTTACATACTGGTTACATACCGGTTACATACTATTTATTACTAAGATAATTATTTTTTTTTAACTTTCACCTCAACCCTTTTTTTTTACATCTGCTTAAGTTGATAAGTGAATTGAACTGTGAAAATAGCAAGAAATAACGTGTGCAGTAACGAGAGAATCTGTCATATTTATGTGAAGTGACCAGAGGAATGTGTCTCATTTATGTGAAGTGACCACAGGAATGTGTCTCATTTATGTGAAGTAACCAGAGGAATGTCTCATTTATGTGAAGTGACCAGAGGAATGTCTCATTTATGTGAAGTAACCAGGGATTTTGTCTTATGTGTGTGCTGTAACCAGGGGAATGTCTCATTTATGTGAAGTAACCAGAGGAATGTGTCTCATTTATGTGATGTAACCAGGGATTGTGTCTCATTTATGTGAAGTAACCAGAGGATTGTGTCTCATTTATGTGAAGTAACCAGAGGAATGTGTCTCATTTATGTGAAGTAACCAGAGGAATGTGTCTCATTTATGTGAAGTAACCAGGGATTGTGTCTCATTTATGTGAAGTAACCAAAGGAATGTGTCTCATTTATGTGAAGTAACCAGAGGAATGTGTCTCATTTATGTGAAGTAACCAGAGGAATGTGTCTCATTTAAGTGAAGTAACCAGAGGATTGTGTCTCATTTATGTGATGTAACCATAGGATATGTTTCTCATTTAAGTGAAGTAACTAGAGGAATGTGTCTCATTTATTTCAGTCAGTGCCCGATGAAGACCTGTGCACAATTTGCTATGCAAACCCACAACAAGCCGTCTTTGTTCCATGTGGCCACAAGTCTTGCAGGTAACGTGAGCGCCAATAGTTGGACCAACTTGACCTAAATAAAATCAAATAAAACTCTGTGTAACAAAAGTTTACGATGATGTAACGTAATTCAGTTGAAGTAATGTAATTCAGACAATGAAGTAACGTAATTCTGACAATGACATAACATGATTGAGATAATGAAGTAACGTAATTCTGACGATAAGGTAACGTAATTCAGACGGTGAAGTAACATAATTCCGACAATGACATAATGTAATTCAGACGATGAAGTAACGTAATTCAGACAATGAAGTAAAACAATTTAGGCGATGAAGTAACGTAACTCAGATGATGAAGCAACGTAATTATGACGCAGCGTAAGTCAGACTGCTGAAAATTTTAAAACATTTATCATCCGTGGGTAGAACTCCGTTGAATATCAAAATAATTATGAATTGTGGGATGAATTTCTGTTCCCTCTATTCCCTCTAGAACATGCATCACCCAGCAGCTGCTGAGCAAGAGGGAATGTTTCTTCTGTATAGCAACCATTACAAAGGTCAACGACCCAAAAGGGAGGCAGATTTTAAGAGAACATTTTCAAGTTGCCAGCCTAAAAAAATCTTAACCCAAAAACGTTCTGCCCAGTTAGCACGGCCTTGAAACAACTAGTCAGACATTAAATTGGCCACGTCTGCATTGAGGGCAGAGATTTTAGTGGAGTTATTAAACAGAAGCTGATCAATTGAAGTTTCTTTTACCTTGGGCATGTTAAATGTTTTGTGTTTTTGTATTCTTTAGATACAGCTCGTGAACTTGACTGATAATGAAATGCAAAGTATGATATTTAATTGATAGTCATTACTTCAATTCATTAAGTGTACGTTTTTAGGTAACATAAAATTTAACATATCCCATCAGATTTACTACACATCTTAATTTAATTAAATTAAATTTTTAATTGCTTGATGTACAGAAATATCGTATTTTACGGACTGTAAGATGCTACGGACTATAAGATGCTACGGACTATAAGATGCACCTTAATTTTAAGCAATTTTTTGTTAAAATACCATTTTTAACATTTATATTAATTTTGAGTATAAGACGCACCTGAATTTTGGAGGCAATTTTTCATAGAAAAAACTGCATCTTATAGTCGGTAAAATTCGGTAAATCTAACAATGGAAGAATTTTACTGTTTAAACTTTAATTATTTTTTGTTAAATTTCTTGCAAGTCGTGAAAGTGTAAATTTCTAAAAGGTTTTCTCAGTTTTAGTTTATAATTGATGAAACTAGTGCCAGTTTGGACCATCCTTGTGCCAGATTGGAAACTTATTCACACAAGGTTTCTGCAGACATGTTTACAAATGTTGCTCTGTAGAGGCTAAACCTTGACATGCTGCGCTTGGCGAGGGGAGTCTAAGGACACCCTCTCCCCCTAAATCTTGGACCTAGTAAATTAGAAACGTGGGTCATGGTATTGCTGTTTATTCGGGAGTTCACTATGTTTCTTAGTAATAGAAAAGTTTACAATTATAAAGTTCGTTAGAACATTGTAAACTATTCAAATATAATTTTGTTAACGAACGATTAAAATTTCGCTAATATTTCAATAATTCTGACCATTTTTTATTTTTATTTTTGCAAATCAAATGAATTATAGTAGGCCTATAATTTTCTTTTAGTTTCAATTCTTAAAATTCATATTTCTGGTTGGATGGCTGTGCAGTCAGAATGTGTGTCCCGTTTGTGCCGTACTCTACTAGAGGTTTACAGTTCAATTCCTAGCCTTAGTCAGACAATTCAAATATGCACATATTTTTTTCTCCTAACAACAATTACCCACCCCCCTTTCCCCATATTGTATTAATTTTGTTACCTGGAGAAATTCAGGGGGGGGTGGGGGTTCAGGCAGGAATTCCACCCAACTCAGATTGGAAGCAGCTGCTTTCCCCCCCCCCCCCCCCCTTTGTGTAGACACACCTGACGCTAAGAAAGTATTTTGGACATTCTGTCACAGTCAGTCACAGCAAATACTCATTGGTAGTGTGAGATTGAGGCCATCATATTTTTAGGTTATATTTGTCAACTGAAACTATAATCTGTCATGTTCACAGTTGCAATCTTTTGTTTGGAAACCCTGGGCAGTAAGAACGTCAGATATACGAAAATGCCTGATCCACCAAGTTTTATCTCTGTGTTATTGAGAATGTATTACATGGGTATCACTTAAGTTACTCTCATATTTGAAATAGGTTTATATTATCCTTGTAAAACGGTTGATTTTATGAGGCCTTGTTTTAATGTCATTATTTTTGTGTGGCTATATTCATCATTTGTAATATGAACTGATTGTGATATGCACCTACAACTGAGTTCGTCTTTATTAAAGTCCAATGAAATATTTGCCTTTTAGCACCTGCAAGGGCCAGTAATTGAGATGTTATTTTTATCCCTGCGTGTTTGGTGGATCTCGTGCGGTCATAAAACTTGTCAAATGAACAAGTCTTTCATGAATTTTATCTTCATGTTCTGTGTACAGACTTCTAACGGAATCAATTTTACAATTTTCTCTACTGTCAGGACTTGTAGATTAAGTTTTAGTTTTCTGATTTTAACTGGAAATTATTTACTTGATAATTTATTTTTTTTTAAAGATGCTTTATGATGTACAATTTTAAAATTTTTAATGTAATGGACTACACTATGTAAATTTTCACCTTTAAATGATTAAGTTTTTTATTTTTTATTTTTTAGTTTGGATGTTTTGTCTTGATGTTGAAACAATTTCAAGCATTAGCCAAACAAGAACGTCTATACAAGCCCAACAAGAACATTTATACAAACTGTCAACTTTTCTGTTCTACTAGATTAGTTAATCCATCACGTTCCTTCACATGTTTTATACGTCGTACTAGTATTGAAGGACAAGTCCTTTATCACCATAAATGTAACTTTAATACCTAATTATATACACAGGCTTTACTACCCATAAACATATGCAAATAGCGTAGCTGACTATCAGACAGAAATAGAACACAACCTCCTTTCACTAAGTTACTTTCAAGACTGCCAGACGAATAAAACGTACGTCACAATGACGTAAAATATGTCGGCAAGTCAAGCTCGGGAAGGGCGTTCACTAAATAATTAACCTCTTAAACACACACCTCGCGTAATCAAACATAATATTCAGTCGCAACAATTATTGCCGCAGGACATCTGAGGTCACATTGTGATTCTAATGTTGATGTTGTTTTTAATTTGACTAGTTATTTATAGATATGAACTTTGACCTGGATGTGATAACTTTTTAATTTTTTAGTTTGGAGCTTTTGATGATGTTACAAAATGAAAGGCCAGCAGTATATTAAATAACTTGTCAGGTTGATAGACTTTTATTTATGTTTCTTTCTTTGACGTGCCACGTGCATTATTAAATGAACAATAAATCACATTTTACATTGTAACAAATCTGATAAACATTGTCCTATTGTCCTGCTGTCCTATTCTTTTCTCTGAATTATTTTCATTGGCAAGGTGCTAAGTTATAAACTATTTTATTGTTATCAACTGTGATGGAAAAGCATTTTTTTTTTAAAGAAAATTTTTATAAAATGGATATTGTTGTATAGCTGCATTACAAACATTGGTGGTATAGCTACATTACAAACATTGGTGGTATAGCTACATTACAAACATTGGTGGTATAGCTACATTACAAACATTGGTGGCATAGCTGCATTACAAACATTGGTGGTATAGCTGCATTACAAACATTGGTAGCATAGCTGCATTACAAACATTGGTGGCATAGCTGCATTACAAACATTGGTGGTATAGCTGCATTACAAACATTGGTAGTATTAGTATGGCAACATTACAAAGATTGATAGTATGGCTGCATTACAAACATTGGTAGTATAGGTACATTACAAACATTGATCAAGAAAGGGAACAATTTGAAAAACTAGTAAATAACATTGTTTGATGCAATATTTGGCCAGTGGTGCTACATAGAACAAAACCTTTTTAGTTTTTGGACTCAGTTCCTTCTGTAGGGTGCCATATTTGGACAGTGGTCCCAGGTAGAACGAACCTTTATAGTTTTTGGACTTAGCTCCTTTTGTAGGATGCCATATTTGGACAGTGGTCCCAGGTAGAACGAACCTTTTTAGTTTTTGGACTTAGCTCCTTCTGTAGGGTGCCATATTTGGACAGTGGTCCCAGGTAGAACAAACCATTATAGTTTTTGGACTTAGCTCCTTCTGTAGGGTGCAATATTTAGACAGTGGTCCCAGGTAGAAGGAACCTTTATAGTTTTTGGACTTAGCTCCTTCTGTAGGGTGCCATATTTAGACAGTGGTCCCAGGTAGAACAAACCATTATAGTTTTTGGACTTAGCTCCTTCTGTAGGGTGCCATATTTGGACTTAGCTCCTTCTGTAGGGTGCCATATCCCAAAAAAATATTACAGAAACAGTTAAGCCATGTTCAAGTCACATCTGTGCCATGTTCAAGACACGTCTGTGCCATGTTCAAGTCACGTCTGTGCCATGTTCAAGTCACGTCTGTGCATGTTCAAGTCACGTCTGTGCCATGTTCAAGTCACGTCTGTGCCATGTTCAAGACACGTCTGTTCCATGTTCAAATCACGTCTGTGCCATGTTCAAGACACATCTGTGCCATGTTCAAGTCACGTCTGTGCCATGTTCAAGACACGTCTGTGCCATGTTCAAGTCACGTCTGTGCCATGTTCAAGTCACGTCTGTGCCATGTTCAAGTCATGTCTGTGCCATGTTCAAGTCACATCTGTGCCAAGTTCAAGTCACATCTGTGCCATGTTCAAGTCACGTCTGTGCCATGTTCAAGTCACGTCTGTGCCATGTTAAAGTCACGTCTGTGCCAAGTTCAAGTCACATCTGTGCCAAGTTCAAGTCACATCTGTGCCATGTTCAAGTCACATCTGTGCCATGTTCAAGACACGTCGGTGCCATGTTCAAGACACGTCTGTGCCAAGTTCAAGTCACGTCTGTGCCATGTTCAAAACACGTCGGTGCCATGTTCAAGACATGTCGGTGCCATGTTCAAAACACGTTGGTGCCATGTTCAAGACATGTCGGTGCCATGTTCAAAACACGTCAGTGCCATGTTCAAGACATTTAAAACAATTGCACTCAACTTTCCACAAATTTCAAATTTTTCTTAAACCAATTTTTTTTAATTGTTAAGAAACATGGAAACATAGACTCATTAATAAAAGACGAAATAAAAAGTGAATAAACTTTTTTACGAATCATCAATGTTAAAGTGGCGTCATCAACGTTAAAGTTTTGGCTCAGTCTTTAATTTTATGGCCCTTATGGGAAGTTCATTCTGCAATGCAAAACAACATTTTGAAAATAAATTATTTTTAATTTGTAAAAACTTGATATTAATCGCCTTTCATCTCAGACATTTTGTAAGCATATATACTTTGTACATAAAGTGCATACAATTCTAACCTAATCTTTACAGACCGTGCTAACTCATGTTAGATTTTGAAAACTTACTAGATGTTTGTCCATTTAAACTAATGTATAGCTCCAGTTGTACAATGAATGATTAAAAGTAGTACCGGTATTAATATACTTATATAGGGTACTTATAATTAATTTTAAAATGCGTTGAAGCTCTATTTTATTTCTAATGATTTTTCTTGTTATTTTTTTAAAGACATTTCTAAAAAAAATATAGTTTTTCAATCTTTAGTTCATGTACCGCAAATGGTTTGAAATATCAAAGATAAGATTAGCTTGGTGACCTGAAGTGTACTTGAAGAGCAACCATGTTGGTGAACTGAAGTGTACTTAAAGAGCCACCATGTTGGTGAATTGCTCATTTTTTTAAACATTAGGAAAATACCACTTAACCTCTTTGTCAGGGAAAGAAAATTCAAGGCAACAATTTGTTGCTAAAGTGGATACTCTCTAACCAGCAGGGCAGAACTAATTATTGTGGTTTGGAAGTTGTTCATCATTTTAATTTTAAGAAATAACAGTTGTGTTGATATTGTAATAAACCTTAACTCAGCGCTATGTTATTGTTCTCACTCTTTATATTAAACTGAACATTACAACAAATATTTTTTTTAAAACACTTTGAAGCATCAAAATCTTAGTTATTAAATTTCACCACGCCATAGAATATAATCTTGTTGTTTTGCAACTGTATAGCTAATAATGAATGGTTATTTATTATCATTATTAAGTTTAAATTGAATTAAATATTTCAATTTGCTAGAGGATCCGGCTTCAATTCATCTGTTCAGATAAAAGGTGAAAGGAGTCAATGTTTTTATCTCCAAATTGTTTTCAACTACTTCACCACACCAAAGATAATTAGGCACTTAACCACACCAAAGATAGTTAGGCACTTAACCACACCAAAGATAGTTAGGCACTTAACCACACCAAAGATAGTTAGGCACTTAACCACACCAAAGATAGTTAGGCACTTAACCACACCAAAGATAGTTAGGCACTTAACCACACCAAAGATAGTTAGGCACTTAACCACACCAAAGATAGTTAGGCACTTAACCACACCAAAGATAGGTAGGCACTTAACCACACCAAAGATAGTTAGGCACTTAACCACACCAAAGATAGTTAGGCACTTTACCATACCAAAGATAGTTAGGCACTTTACCATACCAAAGATAGTTAGGCACTTTACCACACCAAAGATAGTTAGGCACTTAACCACACCAAAGATAGTTAGGCACTTAACCACACCAAAGATAGTTAGGCACTTAACCACACCAAAGATAGTTAGGCACTTAACCACACCAAAGATAGTTAGGCACTTAACCACACCAAAGATAGTTAGGCACTTAACCACACCAAAGATAGTTAGGCACTTAACCACACCAAAGATAGTTAGGCACTTAACCACACCAAAGATAGTTAGGCACTTAACCACACCAAAGATAGGTAGGCACTTAACCACACCAAAGATAGTTAGGCACTTAACCACACCAAAGATAGTTAGGCACTTTACCATACCAAAGATAGTTAGGCACTTTACCATACCAAAGATAGTTAGGCACTTAACCACACCAAAGATAGTTAGGCACTTAACCACACCAAAGATAGTTAGGCACTTAACCACACCAAAGATAGTTAGGCACTTAACCACACCAAAGATAGTTAGGCACTTAACCACACCAAAGATAGTTAGGCACTTAACCACACCAAAGATAGTTAGGCACTTAACCACACCAAAGATAGTTAGGCACTTAACCACACCAAAGATAGGTAGGCACTTAACCACACCAAAGATAGTTAGGCACTTAACCACACCAAAGATAGTTAGGCACTTTACCATACCAAAGATAGTTAGGCACTTAACCACACCAAAGATAGGTAGGCACTTAACCACACCAAAGATAGTTAGGCACTTAACCACACCAAAGATAGTTAGGCACTTTACCATACCAAAGATAGTTAGGCACTTTACCATACCAAAGATAGTTAGGCACTTAACCACACCAAAGATAGTTAGGCACTTAACCACACCAAAGATAGTTAGGCACTTAACCACACCAAAGATAGTTAGGCACTTAACCACACCAAAGATAGTTAGGCACTTAACCACACCAAAGATAGTTAGGCACTTAACCACACCAAAGATAGTTAGGCACTTAACCACACCAAAGATAGTTAGGCACTTAACCACACCAAAGATAGTTAGGCACTTAACCACACCAAAGATAGTTAGGCACTTAACCACACCAAAGATAGTTAGGCACTTAACCACACCAAAGATAGGTAGGCACTTAACCACACCAAAGATAGTTAGGCACTTAACCACACCAAAGATAGTTAGGCACTTTACCATACCAAAGATAGTTAGGCACTTAACCACACCAAAGATAGGTAGGCACTTAACCACACCAAAGATAGTTAGGCACTTAACCACACCAAAGATAGTTAGGCACTTAACCACACCAAAGATAGTTAGGCACTTAACCACACCAAAGATAGTTAGGCACTTTACCATACCAAAGATAGTTAGGCACTTAACCACACCAAAGATAGGTAGGCACTTAACCACACCAAAGATAGTTAGGCACTTAACCACACCAAAGATAGTTAGGCACTTAACCACACCAAAGATAGTTAGGCACTTAACCACACCAAAGATAGGTAGGCACTTAACCACACCAAAGATAGTTAGGCACTTAACCACACCAAAGATAGTTAGGCACTTTACCATACCAAAGATAGTTAGGCACTTAACCACACCAAAGATAGGTAGGCACTTAACCACACCAAAGATAGTTAGGCACTTAACCACACCAAAGATAGTTAGGCACTTTACCATACCAAAGATAGTTAGGCACTTTACCATACCAAAGATAGTTAGGCACTTAACCACACCAAAGATAGTTAGGCACTTAACCACACCAAAGATAGTTAGGCACTTAACCACACCAAAGATAGTTAGGCACTTAACCACACCAAAGATAGTTAGGCACTTAACCACACCAAAGATAGTTAGGCACTTAACCACACCAAAGATAGTTAGGCACTTTACCATACCAAAGATAGTTAGGCACTTAACCACACCAAAGATAGGTAGGCACTTAACCACACCAAAGATAGTTAGGCACTTAACCACACCAAAGATAGTTAGGCACTTAACCACACCAAAGATAGTTAGGCACTTAACCACACCAAAGATAGGTAGGCACTTAACCACACCAAAGATAGTTAGGCACTTAACCACACCAAAGATAGTTAGGCACTTTACCATACCAAAGATAGTTAGGCACTTAACCACACCAAAGATAGGTAGGCACTTAACCACACCAAAGATAGTTAGGCACTTAACCACACCAAAGATAGTTAGGCACTTTACCATACCAAAGATAGTTAGGCACTTTACCATACCAAAGATAGTTAGGCACTTAACCACACCAAAGATAGTTAGGCACTTAACCACACCAAAGATAGTTAGGCACTTAACCACACCAAAGATAGTTAGGCACTTAACCACACCAAAGATAGTTAGGCACTTAACCACACCAAAGATAGTTAGGCACTTAACCACACCAAAGATAGTTAGGCACTTAACCACACCAAAGATAGTTAGGCACTTAACCACACCAAAGATAGTTAGGCACTTAACCACACCAAAGATAGTTAGGCACTTAACCACACCAAAGATAGTTAGGCACTTAACCACACCAAAGATAGGTAGGCACTTAACCACACCAAAGATAGTTAGGCACTTAACCACACCAAAGATAGTTAGGCACTTTACCATACCAAAGATAGTTAGGCACTTAACCACACCAAAGATAGGTAGGCACTTAACCACACCAAAGATAGTTAGGCACTTAACCACACCAAAGATAGTTAGGCACTTTACCATACCAAAGATAGTTAGGCACTTTACCATACCAAAGATAGTTAGGCACTTAACCACACCAAAGATAGTTAGGCACTTAACCACACCAAAGATAGTTAGGCACTTAACCACACCAAAGATAGTTAGGCACTTAACCACACCAAAGATAGTTAGGCACTTAACCACACCAAAGATAGTTAGGCACTTAACCACACCAAAGATAGTTAGGCACTTAACCACACCAAAGATAGTTAGGCACTTAACCACACCAAAGATAGTTAGGCACTTAACCACACCAAAGATAGTTAGGCACTTAACCACACCAAAGATAGTTAGGCACTTAACCACACCAAAGATAGGTAGGCACTTAACCACACCAAAGATAGTTAGGCACTTAACCACACCAAAGATAGTTAGGCACTTAACCACACCAAAGATAGTTAGGCACTTTACCATACCAAAGATAGTTAGGCACTTAACCACACCAAAGATAGGTAGGCACTTAACCACACCAAAGATAGTTAGGCACTTAACCACACCAAAGATAGTTAGGCACTTTACCATACCAAAGATAGTTAGGCACTTTACCATACCAAAGATAGTTAGGCACTTAACCACACCAAAGATAGTTAGGCACTTAACCACACCAAAGATAGTTAGGCACTTAACCACACCAAAGATAGTTAGGCACTTAACCACACCAAAGATAGTTAGGCACTTAACCACACCAAAGATAGTTAGGCACTTAACCACACCAAAGATAGTTAGGCACTTAACCACACCAAAGATAGTTAGGCACTTAACCACACCAAAGATAGTTAGGCACTTAACCACACCAAAGATAGTTAGGCACTTAACCACACCAAAGATAGTTAGGCACTTAACCACACCAAAGATAGGTAGGCACTTAACCACACCAAAGATAGTTAGGCACTTAACCACACCAAAGATAGTTAGGCACTTTACCATACCAAAGATAGTTAGGCACTTAACCACACCAAAGATAGGTAGGCACTTAACCACACCAAAGATAGTTAGGCACTTAACCACACCAAAGATAGTTAGGCACTTAACCACACCAAAGATAGTTAGGCACTTAACCACACCAAAGATAGTTAGGCACTTTACCATACCAAAGATAGTTAGGCACTTAACCACACCAAAGATAGGTAGGCACTTAACCACACCAAAGATAGTTAGGCACTTAACCACACCAAAGATAGTTAGGCACTTAACCACACCAAAGATAGTTAGGCACTTAACCACACCAAAGATAGGTAGGCACTTAACCACACCAAAGATAGTTAGGCACTTAACCACACCAAAGATAGTTAGGCACTTTACCATACCAAAGATAGTTAGGCACTTAACCACACCAAAGATAGGTAGGCACTTAACCACACCAAAGATAGTTAGGCACTTAACCACACCAAAGATAGTTAGGCACTTTACCATACCAAAGATAGTTAGGCACTTTACCATACCAAAGATAGTTAGGCACTTAACCACACCAAAGATAGTTAGGCACTTAACCACACCAAAGATAGTTAGGCACTTAACCACACCAAAGATAGTTAGGCACTTAACCACACCAAAGATAGTTAGGCACTTAACCACACCAAAGATAGTTAGGCACTTAACCACACCAAAGATAGTTAGGCACTTTACCATACCAAAGATAGTTAGGCACTTAACCACACCAAAGATAGGTAGGCACTTAACCACACCAAAGATAGTTAGGCACTTAACCACACCAAAGATAGTTAGGCACTTAACCACACCAAAGATAGTTAGGCACTTAACCACACCAAAGATAGGTAGGCACTTAACCACACCAAAGATAGTTAGGCACTTAACCACACCAAAGATAGTTAGGCACTTTACCATACCAAAGATAGTTAGGCACTTAACCACACCAAAGATAGGTAGGCACTTAACCACACCAAAGATAGTTAGGCACTTAACCACACCAAAGATAGTTAGGCACTTTACCATACCAAAGATAGTTAGGCACTTTACCATACCAAAGATAGTTAGGCACTTAACCACACCAAAGATAGTTAGGCACTTAACCACACCAAAGATAGTTAGGCACTTAACCACACCAAAGATAGTTAGGCACTTAACCACACCAAAGATAGTTAGGCACTTAACCACACCAAAGATAGTTAGGCACTTAACCACACCAAAGATAGTTAGGCACTTAACCACACCAAAGATAGTTAGGCACTTAACCACACCAAAGATAGTTAGGCACTTAACCACACCAAAGATAGTTAGGCACTTAACCACACCAAAGATAGTTAGGCACTTAACCACACCAAAGATAGGTAGGCACTTAACCACACCAAAGATAGTTAGGCACTTAACCACACCAAAGATAGTTAGGCACTTTACCATACCAAAGATAGTTAGGCACTTAACCACACCAAAGATAGGTAGGCACTTAACCACACCAAAGATAGTTAGGCACTTAACCACACCAAAGATAGTTAGGCACTTTACCATACCAAAGATAGTTAGGCACTTTACCATACCAAAGATAGTTAGGCACTTAACCACACCAAAGATAGTTAGGCACTTAACCACACCAAAGATAGTTAGGCACTTAACCACACCAAAGATAGTTAGGCACTTAACCATACCAAAGATAGTTAGGCACTTAACCACACCAAAGATAGGTAGGCACTTAACCACACCAAAGATAGTTAGGCACTTAACCACACCAAAGATAGTTAGGCACTTTACCATACCAAAGATAGTTAGGCACTTTACCATACCAAAGATAGTTAGGCACTTAACCACACCAAAGATAGTTAGGCACTTAACCACACCAAAGATAGTTAGGCACTTAACCACACCAAAGATAGTTAGGCACTTAACCACACCAAAGATAGTTAGGCACTTAACCACACCAAAGATAGTTAGGCACTTAACCACACCAAAGATAGTTAGGCACTTTACCATACCAAAGATAGTTAGGCACTTAACCACACCAAAGATAGTTAGGCACTTAACCACACCAAAGATAGTTAGGCACTTTACCATACCAAAGATAGTTAGGCACTTTACCATACCAAAGATAGTTAGGCACTTAACCACACCAAAGATAGTTAGGCACTTAACCACACCAAAGATAGTTAGGCACTTAACCACACCAAAGATAGTTAGGCACTTAACCACACCAAAGATAGTTAGGCACTTAACCACACCAAAGATAGTTAGGCACTTAACCACACCAAAGATAGTTAGGCACTTTACCATACCAAAGATAGTTAGGCACTTAACCACACCAAAGATAGTTAGGCACTTAACCACACCAAAGATAGTTAGGCACTTTACCATACCAAAGATAGTTAGGCACTTTACCACACCAAAGATAGTTAGGCACTTAACCACACCAAAGATAGTTAGGCACTTAACCACACCAAAGATAGTTAGGCACTTTACCATACCAAAGATAGTTAGGCACTTTACCATACCAAAGATAGTTAGGCACTTTACCATACCAAAGATAGTTAGGCACTTTACCATACCAAAGATAGTTAGGCACTTTACCATACCAAAGATAGTTAGGCACTTTACCATACCAAAGATAGTTAGGTACTTAAACCACACCAAAGATAGTTAGGCACTTTACCATACCAAAGATAGTTAGGCACTTTACCATACCAAAGATAGTTAGGCACTTTACCATACCAAAGATAGTTAGGCACTTTACCATACCAAAGATAGTTAGGTACTTAAACCACACCAAAGATAGTTAGGCACTTTACCACACCAAAGATAGTTAGGCACTTTACCACACCAAAGATAGTTAGGCAATATCAAGAACGAAAAAGAATTTGTGATAGTGCTTTTGTTTATTCATTGTTTTATATATTATTTTATTAATTTCTATAACAATTTGTATTTACACTTAAAATATCCTTGTATAATAAGCAGAAAATTGCAAAATTTTTTGTAATGCAGACATTTGAAAACCTTTAGGGACATTGGAATCATTAAAAAAATGTTTATAATTTTTAAACCAAATTTGTTTAATCCAAGTAATACATAATGATATTTTTCTTTTTTTTTATGATTTTAAAAAAATTTTTACACCAAAATTGTTTAATCCAAGTAATACATAATGATAAAAATCAATTTAGATAATAAGAGAGATCCTGTCTCATTGAAAAAGGTCCGGGGGGGGGGGGGGGGGGAGTGTTGAAAATTCAAATTCAGCCGTGTTGTTTCATATTTTTGTTTTAAAAATGCATAGAATAAAAAAACATTTTTTTAATGGAACACTTAAATTTCATAAAAGTTATTAAAAGCTAAGAAAAATAATTTCAAATTGAATTATTTCTCTTTAAATCATTAAAGGAGTTATTTAATAATAAAAAATAATAATAATAATGCTGTGAACACAGAAAATAAAAGGATTTGTTATAGTTATAGTATAACCTTTTTTAAAAAAATTTTTATCAGGTAATGATGTACATACCTTAATGAGAATACGATTATTGGTTAAATGATGAAGAGTGGTCTCACAAATGTGGATCACATGTTTAGTAAATGGGTGTCTGTGATCTAATGTGCGGCCCTATATATCATACAAATTGTAGATCATTTTTTTTTTTGTTCCCTTATAACACACGACCTTTTTTGAGTGAAGAACCATTTTTTATATTCTACCTAGTAAGAAAATATTTAGGGGGTCACAGACAGGGACCAAGAAAAGTGAAATGACACCTGGAGTAGCAATATTTTACTTCTGGGGGTTACTTAAATTTTTTAAAGACTATGTTAAAACAAATATTACAATTACATTTTCTACTCACCCTGTTTAACTTATAAAAATTAAATATAAAAAAAGCGAAGAGAGACCCATTTATTCACCCTGCCCTATAACCACAGGTGAAGTTATCCACAAAGGATGTTACATACATTATAGACCATGGCCACCACTTAAATTAAAAATTAATTACTTGTAATAATGAAATACCAAATTTAATCAATGAAATAATGTTAGTTGTGTTCATAACAATTAGATCAACATTTTTTCTATATTTGCATATGTACAGAGGCAATAGGATTGAAGCACTTCACAATATGTTTAATTTTAACTAAGGATAATTTTAACTTCAACACACAAATAAACAACAATGCGTCATCATTCATTTTGTTTCAATTCATTAAATATTCTGTTAAGCAAAGCCAAGGTTTATCTTTCCTACATTGAAAAATTAGCTCCCTTTCTTTTGTTATTTGCTTGTAGCGCAATGCAAACATTTACATTAGCAAAGTATCTCAATTTCATTGCTCTGGGAAGTATTCTGATTTGGACTAAAATGTTCAGAATTGTGTTTCCAACTAAACACTGACCATGAAAAATAAGCATATAGCCACACACATATTAATAAAATATAACACATATTTATGAAAAAATAAAAATGAGCAGACATGGAATGAAAATGTTCACAGCACGTTAAAAGGTCAAAAGGACAGCTTATTGAGCACATGGCACTTTTTTTTTTTTGTGTGGTAAAATGACTTGTGTAAACTGAATATATCTTCAATGAACTTGAATTTTTTTTTTTTTCAAATTGGTTGATAAATTATTTACTCATCTCTGTATTATTATTCTTTAAAAGCAAAACAAAGAATGATGAAAAGAATAATGTAAGATTCAGCAACGCTGATATGTATAATATATTTGACCGGGTAATAATCCTTTCTAATCCTTCACTTTGTTCAGAAAACAACTAAGACGCTCAAGACTAAATATGGCGACCAAAGCAAGGTTAATTAATGCTGTCTTTATTCCAAAACTTACTCAGCAAACAAAATGTAAGGAAATAATTGATGATTTGTGGGCAGTGATTTAAAAATGGGTAAATAGATGTTATTTTTTAAATTATTCTGATCAATAAACATCAGAGCCATATAATAATATATATATCGGTACAAATACTATGGTTATAATAAAATGAATTTTTAAAGCTAACAAATGGACCAGACTAGTGTATCTTTGTTTTGGTCATACGTGATGTTTAAAGGAACAGGAAATCACCAGCCTCGCGATTCACGTACCACATTCGAGAAACTTGACCCATGGTTATTCAAATCAAATTACCAAACTTCAAAATCATGAAGACTGCAAATACATTTTTTTACAGCACCAACAATAAATATCTTTTCCAAATAAAGAATACAAAATCAATTTTGTCCGGGTAACTGCAGTACACACTTCAGTTATATTAAATCAGTGCATTCTACATTATTTTTAATTGATAAATTTGACTGAGTATTCCTAAAACAGCACAGAAAACTTAAATGCTGTTTGACTTTTTTAAATAAAGCTGTTGTACTTTTTTTTTTTCTTGTGTAGAAAATAACCTGGCTTTCATATTTAACAAGGAATACTGGACAATACAGTGGCAGATTTGTATCAATACACCCAGCTACATCTCATCACACCGTATCAAATTATTATTTTTCAGGAAACAAGAAAATAAGAGGATGGTAATGCTTGGAAAAATAAACTTCAAATTTTGTTTATGGTATCTTAACTTCTGTATCTTAACTACTGAATCTTCCACTTTAAAAATGTAAAATCATTTATATCATACAAATACACTTTATTTTTTTAAACAAATAAACAGTTAAAAAGGCTGTGTTGAAAGAACATGAGGAAATTCAACATATATTTGTAAAGTGATTTTAACAAAGTTATTTAGCAATAAGAAAGGGAAAGAACAAGATTACATTTAAACCTCTGTAAAAATGAGGTGTACAAATTACTTTAAAAGTTAACTTTGTAACTTTAAAAATGCCCAACATTTGTAAATCTAAAAATTTTGGGCCAAATTTCTTTTACTTGCATTTTGTTTTAAGCCATCAAACCAGCATCTAAATCTAAATCTGGACTATGGAGACTTAACCATAAGTTAAACCTTTTTTTAAAAAAATAAATGTACTGATCAGTAAAATAGAGAGTAGTTCAACCACAACAAAATAAAAGATCTCAAGTTTGCATAAACTTTGGTCACCTAACTGTTCAGACATTTGTTGTGAGTTTTTTTAATTTTTTTACAGCAATTTTACCTCAATAAAGAAGCTCACATTATGATATCACAACTGTCATGTTAATTTTTTATATATTATATTTATTGCAAATATATCATATATTGAAAAAAGTTGTGATGTCGCTTATACAAAGGCAGATAATCATAAAAAGAGGTGGGTTATTTTTCCTTTTTTAATTTATTTTGCATGTACTATTTTGCAGCCTGGATGTCCCTTCAGCCACTAACTTCTATTTCAGCACATTAGAGTTTCCACAGCAGAAAGCACATAGCTAAATTTAAAAGCTATCAAGTATGTCGGTTACTCCCCAACACTTTGTGATGGACTGGGAGGTTTGAACGTTTGCAGCTCTTGGTAAACCAACTCTGTTGAAAACAAATATTAAATTTGATTAGTAGATGAAATAATAGGTAACGTTACCATTCAACCATTACATAATAGGTAACGTTACCATTCAACCATGACATAATAGGTAATGTTACCATTCAACCATGACATAATAGGTAACGTTACCATTCAACCATGACATAATAGGTAACGTTACCATTCAACCATGACATAATAGGTAACATTACCATTCAACCATGACATAATAGGTAACGTTACCATTCAACCATCAAATGTTCATTCCTTGGTGTTAGAGGTTTATTTATTTATCTAAAACTAAGGTCACTTAAATTTTGATTCTTGCTAAATATCAAATTGTTATAGTTTTTAAAAACAGTAAGGCATCTCTCCAGAGGGCCTCAAAATATTGAGAGACGTAGGCTTCTTTCAACCTCTTACACACACTTCCTAGACACGTAGCAATGTCCCTCTAAGTCCCAATGTCAACCATTTAAACACACTTCCTAGACACATAGCAATGTCCCTCTAAGTCCCAATGTCAACCATTTAAACACACTTCCTAGACACATAGCAATGTCCCTCTAAGTCACAATGTCAACCATTTAAAAACACTTCCTAGACACATAGCAATGTCCCTCTAAGTCCCAATGCCACCCACTCAAAAATAAGGAAAGCAAATCAGTTTATGCGTTCAAGAAACTTACGTCTCCAGCCTTCAGTATTAAGGCCCCTGCTCTCAAATGAGTTGTCAAAGGGCTCGGCCGTCGGCTCATCATCTGGGTCATGGTATTGCCTGATGTACTCATGTTGCAGAGCATCGTCAACAGAGATTCTCGTATCAGGGTCAAGGTCAAGCATTTTTTCAAGGAGATCGATTGCTGTAAAACATTAGTTCAAACGTCAAGCATTTTTTTAAGGATTAAACTTGTAGGAGCTTTCATTTTTACAACTGTTTCTAAATTTACTTTTAGTTTGAATAGTTTAGAAAAGCGCGTTCTAACTTCTAAACGAATGTGGAAATTCGACTTACCGAGCTTGCTAGCCCCAGAAAAATACTGATGGTAGTCTTTCTTTTTCAGCTTTGGTAAAGATCTGATGTAACCTTGAGCCTGTACAGAAGTTGATCAAAAACTGGAGGAATTTTTTGTCTTTCCCTAAAGCAGTGGTTCTCAACCTTCCTAATGCCGCAACCCTTTAATACAGTTCCTCATGTTGTGGTGACCCCCACCCGTAAAGTTATTTCCGTTGCTACTTTGTAAATATGTGTTTTTCGATGTTCTAAGGCAGGCCTGCACAACATACGGCCCGCTGGGCCAGCACCCACTTGGCGGCCCGCGAAGTAATGAAATATTTTTTAAAATTATTATTCTCTTAATAGCTTTCCCCCTTATCCTATTTTCTTTCAGCCCGCACACATTTTTCATAAAGTATTATGGCCCGCCTTACTATTTGAGTTGTGCAGGCCTGCTCTAAGGCAACCCCTGTGTAATGGTCGTTCGACCCCCAAAGGGTTCATGACCCACAGGTTGAGAACCGCTGCCCTAAAGCTAACCACACTCTCATGTAATACATGAAAGAAAAACATGAAAGAAATAAACAAAAAAAAATACACTAAAGAAAAACACAAAAGAAATACATGAAAAAAGTACAGATCCCAAACCAAAACTTATTGTACACCTTAACATTTAATTTAAACATATGCCATTACATCTATGCCATTACATCTTTGCTTACATCTTTGCTGGCTATTTTCTTGATGAAGTCTTCTGAAGGCTTACCAACAAGACCTAAAATTTTGTTCAGCTGGTCAATATCTGGGTCACTGGTGTCAAGGTCACTAACACAGTTTTATTCATCAATACAAACCATGGCATCAATCTTCACAATTTTTTTTTAAATTAAATTTTTTGTATGGAGCTTTGGTATGCTGGTGATTTACTTGTGATAGATCCAGAAAAGAATCAGGAATGGCGGGGCGAACATTTAATTAAGGAAATATAATACACCCCAGGTCTGCGCCCCCACCCCTCTCCCGCCCGTGTATAAAAAAGGGGGAATCTTAATTATTTACTTTCAAATTTGTTGCCAGATTTTTTCTGAGAAATCACCTAGGGATCTTCAGTGCTGGATGGATATTAAATTCAAATGCGCATGACTTTTGAATCAAGAGAAAGAAATGACCGCAGACAAGAACTAGATCTAAGCTCATCAGAGCTACAACATTAGCATTCTGTTAGCATTGTTTTTCTCAAATTTTTCTGAGGATAAATGCTCAATAAATTATGTCTGTACAATTCTTTTAGGAAATTATCATTGTAATGCAGGGCATCACTGTTGTAAGGCAGGGCATCACCGTTGTAAAGCAGGCCATCACCATTGTAATGCAGGGCATCACCATTGTAATGCAGAGTATCACCATTGTAATGCAGGGCATCACCGTTGTAATGCAGGCCATCACCGTTGTAATGCAGGCCATCACCGTTGTAATGCAGGCCATCACCATTGTAATGCAGGGCATCACCATTGTAATGCAGGCCATCACCGTTGTAATGCAGGGCATCACCGTTGTAATGCAGGCCATCACCATTGTAATGCAGGGCATCACCGTAGTAATGCAGGGCATCACCGTTGTAATGCAGGCCATCACCATTGTAATGCAGGCCATCACCGTTGTAATGCAGGCCATCACCGTTGTAATGCAGGGCATCACCATTGTAATGCAGAGTATCACTGTTGTAATGCAGGGCATCACCGTTATAATGCAGGGCATCACCATTGTAATGCAGGGCATCACCATTGTAATGCAGGGCATCACCGTTGTAATGCAGGGCATCACCACATAATGCAAGACATCACCATTGTAATGCAGGGCATCACCATAGTAATGCAAGACATCACCATTTTCTGTTTCATATGTCCATATCCCAGCTTGGATATAGCTTAGATTGTGCAGTGAGGTGATAATGGCAAATTATTCTTATATATGTTTATCACAACTGACAGGCTTGGATAATTTCAACTAAAACTGAACCTGTATGATCACAGCAATTTTCAATATACAAATAACTTTATATTGCATGTGCCCACACCAGAGTAGGCTACCACTAGAGTAGGCTACCACCAGTGTAGGATACCATAGATCTTATATATGATCTGTAAAAGCTGCTGGGTACATTTTAATGTGTCATTGGACATTTGTCGAAATAATTTTTAGTTATGAAACCAGTTCAAAAATGTTTACAACCAAATTAGCTTGAGCAGAAGAAAATCATAGAATACAAAAAATGTGTTTATATTTATGTCAAGTTATTTGAGAATTTGTGTTATAAGAATAACCTCTCAAGAAAGGATACGATCAACTCCTTTAAATAAAGGTTTCCTGGTAATCATTTCTCCTAGGATACAACCAACAGACCACATGTCAACTGGAATAGAAAGTTGATTATTTAATTTACATATACTGGAGTTTCTTGACATTCTTGTGGCTCAATCAATAATTTAAACATTAAAAGATTTCAAACATGTCCTGTTATGAAAAGCTTTCTGAAATTAAATCATATATAATTAAGTTCAGCAACACTTAGGTCAGTAACACTTAGGTCTGTAGCACTTAGGTCAGTAGCACTTAGGTCAGTAACACATAGGTCAGTAACACATAGGTAGGTAGCACATAGGTCAGTAATACTTAGGTCAGTAACACATAGGTTAGTCACACTTAGGTCAGTAACATATAGGTCAGTAGCACTTAGGTCAATAACACATAGGTCAGTAGCACTTAGGTCAGTAACACAGGTCAGTAGCACTTAGGTCAGTAACACATAGGTCAGTAGCACTTAGGTCAGTAACACAGGTCAGTAACACATAGGTCACTAGCACATTTGTCACTAGCACTTAGGTAAAAAGAACTTAAGTCAGTAACACATAGGTCAGTAGCACTCAGGTCTGTATCACTTAGGTCAGTAGCATTTAAGTCAAAAGCACTTAGGTCAGTAGCACTTAGGTCAAAAGCACAAAGATCCAATAAAAACATAAATAAAGTATTTTATTAATTCTCTTTGTCTTTTGTGTTGTAATTTTTTTGTTAACTTGCATCTTTTAATTGTGTTTCAATATTCTTATCTAAGAAATCATCTTCACCTTGTTTCAATGGCCTTATCTAAAAAATCATCCTCACCTTTCTCATTATAGTGCATCCAGTTCAGGATGATTTCCGGTGCCCTGTACCAGCGGCACACAACGTAACCTGTCATCTCTTCAGCATTGGACCGTGCCAGACCAAAGTCTAATATCTGTCAGATGGTACCAGTAACAGGTATTGCAATTTTCAAGTGGGCAAAAGATGAGTTTATGAAAGGGACATCTCAGGTGTTGTGATGTGGATTTCAGAATGAAATGGAGGTAAAACTAAACGACCCCTAAAAACCAGTTTGTTTGTATAAGTCCTTCATTCAATGTAGTATCGATCAATGGGGGGGGTGGGGCTGAAAATTTGACAAAACATGTAATCAAGTACGCAATTTATAAGAATCCCAACTAGTGACATCCCCCCCTCCCCCAAATGGTCGCAACTGCACCTTTTTTTCAAGCCCTTGAACTATATCAATATTCTAATGACCCACTCGCTTTTCCACCACATACTTATTTCACCATTTCAAAAAAGAACAAGAGCAAATATTAAGCATTAAAAAAACATGTGATATTTTTTCAAGAATTTCATTTAGCGCAGTCATTGGAAATTTCATTTTATCATCCCCCCCCCCCCCTCCCCCTTGAAAAAAGAAAAAACGAATTTTTGGGGGTTGGGGTTGAAAATTTAAGAGAATGTGTTGTCATGAGCAACGAGTCTATGTGCCAAGTTTCAGATCGATAGCTTGATGGAAAGTGGGTTACCGTATTTTATGGAATATTAGACGCACCTTAAAGTTTAAAGAAATAACATTTTTACCATTTTTATTATTAGTTTGCAAAGCCAGACTAAAAAAAATTCTTAGTTTATTAACCAGCTGAATCCAATGTTGCCAGACTTTTGTCGAATATATGGCCATTTTTAAGACTGGCGGCAATTTTAAGTCAAACACTTGTCATTTTTTATATTAATTTCAAGTGTAAGACACACCTGAATTTTGGATGCAATTTTTCAAAGAAAAAGTTCGTCTAATACCCCATAAAATATGGTTATTAGCCGTCTGTAGATTTTGCCACCCAGCAGCCACAAACTAAAGCAAAGTTAATAGAAAGGATTTTTTTTTATTTACACAAAAAAAAAAAAAAACCAATAAAAAAATATACAAAGGTATCTCTGTAGTTTCAAAGAAAATATTCTCTTATGTTAAGTAACAGGTGTAAAACTAACATAACAAATAACAGGAGTAAAACTGATATACCAACAAACATACCAGGCTAGAGGCCTACAAACGTACAAACCTTTAGTTCCACATTCTGGTTGACACCAATATTGTTGGGCTTTAAGTCCTGAAAAAAACAACATATATTAGTTATATCTCATCGGTAACCATGTGCAAGCAATCTGTCAATACTGTGCCAGCATGCTGTCAATACTGCGCCAGCAAGCTGTCAATACTGCGCCAGCAAGCTGTCAATACTGCGCCATCAAGGTGTCAATACTGTGCCAGCAAGATGTCAATACTGTGCCAGCAAGCTGTCAATACTGTGCCAGCAAGCTATCAATACTGTGCCAGCAAGCTGTCAACACTATGTCAGCAAGCTGTCAATGCTAAGCTACTTAGCCAGTGGTAAGGAGTTTTAATTTAGAAATTATGGAATGTAATTTATATTATTTGCACTAGTAGATTATTATTTACAGTGCTTGTCTATTATTTACTCTATTTGTTTATTATTTAGAGTATTTGTTTAATATTTACAGTACTTGTTTATTATTTAGAGTATTTGTTTAATATTTACAGTACTTGTTTATTATTTCCTCTTTAATAATTTGTGAACTAGAATATCAAAAGGAAACAAGTAGAACAACAATTGTGTAACTCAGTTACTAACTGTCTTAGAAAAAACTTGATTGACCTAATTCTAGCAGTACAACATAATTGATAAACTAAGCTCAGAATTTAGAGAAATCAATGGCCGACTCACTCTGTGTATAATCCCAGCAGAATGAATATACTGTCAGACAAAAGGGAATAATCAACCATTATTAGATCAACATTTCATGAAATGAACATAACAGAAATAAAAATATCAATTTTGCATTAATCCTATTCACTATTCAATCTTATATTTAATTTATGACATATCAAATTAGACATTCAAAGAAAAAAATTGTCAGTGTGTGTCTGCCACACATGGATTTGTTTGTGGTTTTCATGTAGTTATTTTTAAAATACATTCTTTTCAAAGGAATTCAGAACAAATTTTTTTATAGGTTAATCAATTTCTTCCAATGAAAACATCAGAATTATATGAGCTGTCATTTATATGGGATGTCCTTTATACGGACTGTCATTTACACCGGCTTTCATTTTTATGGACTGTGATTATATGGGCTGTCATTTACACCGGCTGTCATTTTTATGGACTGTGATTTATATGGCCTGTCATTTACACCGGCTGTCATTTTTATGGACTGTGATTTATATGGGCTGTCATTTACACAGGCTGTCTTTTATATGTACTGTCATTTATGCAGGCTGTCATGGTGACCCAGATAAGAAAACATACCTTTAGGCCTCTCAAGATCTGATAGAGAAGAAATTTAATATGCTCATCTTGTAGAGTCTGGCACTTAAGGACATCACTCAGGTCTGTGTCCATCAGAGGACTCACTAGATAGCTGGTTTTATTTGTTAAAAAGGAAGCAAAGGTTGTGGGGGGGGGGGGGGGGGTGTGTGTGTGTCGTGTTATATTTCAATAACAATATATTTTACTTGAAAAAATATTTTACAGAGTTAGCCATCCCAGTTCAAGTCATATATCTAACATTAAGCCATATATCTAAGTTGAAGTCATATATCTAACTTTATGTCATATATAGTTGAAGTCTAAGTTTAACAAGTCATATATCTAGCTTTATGTCATATATAGTTGAAGTCTGAGTGTAACAAGTCATATATCTAAGATGAAGTCATATATCTAAGTTTTTAAGTCATGTACCTAAGTTTAAGTCATATCTCTAAGTTGAAGTCATATATCTAGAAATCCTTGGTATGCGTAAAGTGAGGATAACCTTGTCCCCCAACAACATTAAAAAAATAGCCCTTTTAAAAAATTCACCCACAACCACAGATAGCTTCCCAGGTTTAGAAATATCTATTACTATTAAGTGATGTTAATTAAGAATATTGTTTTTAAACATAGGTTAAGATGTAACCCAATTTTTAAAAAAAAAGATTTTTTATTAAACAGCATGAAAGATTACACAGAACGGAACAGAAGTTTCTTTCAGAACCCTTAAAACCAATAGAACAAGAGAAAGTAAATATCATTAAAATTCAACTGCTGGGTGAGTTGTGTTTTTATTTGTATTTCCTAAACTGTCCTAAAGTGAGATGACAAGTTTAGTGAGATGAGCACAGTTCAAATACAGGAAGAGAACATACACATAAACAACTCTTGATTTACTTACACATCATTAAAGTCAGAAAGAGATTTATTGGGGGTGAATATGTCCAGCAGGTTGATAAGCTGAGGAGAAAAATGTTTGAGTATCATTTCAACACTTATCATATTTGAACAATTATTATATTTAAACACTTATTATATTTAAACACTTATAATAGTTGAACACTTATCATATATGAACACTTATCATAGCTGAACAACACTTATCATAGCTGAACACTTATCAATCATATTTGAACATGATAATCAGGAAACTCTAGAGATCAGATCATCTCTACATTTGAGTTGATCGAAAGTAAAGACATGGTTACTGCAGTCATAATAAATGGAGGTGAAGGAAAGCCAAGGCCGAATTTACAGGCAGGCCGTGGCCTAGGGGCCCCACAAAATAAGGAGCCCCAAAATTGGGAGTAGTATATAAAAAATATATATTTTTGAATTAAAAAACTTAGCAATATTTGTTATTTTTCAAAATGGGGCCTCAAATTTTTGTTCGCATAGGGCCCCTAAAATTGTAAATCCAGCCCTGATGAAAGCCATCGTGTGGGGTTCTGCCACCCCGGGGTCCGCAAGGGGCCTCGGAAAACTTAAGGGACCCAAAGTTGTGATTGGGGGGGGGGGGGGGGGGGGTGGTAATCTGAATGTAGGGGAAAAAAAATTAAAATTGACAGGGGGCGTCAACAAAAGTCATTGTCATGTGATTACTCCAAGGTGAAGACAGTTGAAGACCTGGTGGTGATGGTAATTGTAATGTGATTACTCCAAGGTGAAGACAGTTGAAGACCTGATGGTGATGGTAATTGTCTTGTGATTACTCCAAGGTGAAGACAGTTGAAGACCTGGTGGTGATGGTAATTGTCATGAGATTACTCCAAGGTGAAGACAGTTAAAGACCTGGTGGTGATGGTGCTTGTCAGCTGTAGCAATTCATAAATTGTGCATGAACGCAATCTACTAGCAAAATGAACAAATATTTACATATGCATTAGAGCAAATCAAGCGTCATCAACTTCTTCCACCAGTTATTCATCATCATCCTGTCCCTTAGTCCTTGGACCGTTGGGGCGCCACAGACGACACGAAAACTATCCTTCTCCATTCGTCTCTGTTTTCTGCACTTCGCACAGCGTCGCCTAGTTTTATTCCCGTCTACTCTTTGGTGTTATCTTCCCATCTTTTTCTCTGTCTTCCTTTTCTTCTCCCTCCTCTAGTTGTGGCCAGCTGGATTTCTTTGGCGAGCCCTTGTTTTCTTGTCACGTGGCCACACCATTCCAGTTTGCGCTTTTTTACAGCCACCAGGAGGTCATCATATTGCCCAATTGCTTGACGAATCCTTTCTTTCCCTTGTTCGTTAGAGATATAATCTATATAGTAGATTCCAAGAATGTTTCTGAAACATCTCATCTCCATCGTTTTTATTTTTCTTTCAAGTTCTGCTGTTAATGTCCAGGACTCACAGGCATAAGAGAAAATGGAGAGGACTAGTGAGCGCACCAGTTATTCCACACACTGTACACCACAAATTGCTTAAGTACACACTGTACACCACAAATTGCTTAAGTACACACTGTACACCACAAATTGCTTAAGTACACACTGTACACCACAAATTGCTTAAGTACACACTGTACACCACAAATTGCTTAAGTACACACTGTACACCACAAATTGCTTAAGTACACACTGTACACCACAAATTGATTGAGTACACACTGTACACCACAAATTGTTCGAGTACACAGTGTACACGACAAACTGCTTGAGTACACACTGTACACCACAAATTGGTTGAGTACAAAATGTACACCACAAATTGGTTGATTACACACTGTACACCACACATGGGTTAAGTACACAATGTACACCACAAATTGGTTAAGTACTCACGTTCTCATGGTCAAAATGTCTCAGCATCCTGATTTCCCGGTAAGCCCGCTTGGCGAAGATTTCTGACTGGAAGGGGCGAGCCAGTTTTTTTACTGCCACCCTTTTACCCGAGACGTCATCGTCTGCTGAACTGAGGAACGTAGACGAGAAGGAGTTATTGTCTCCTGCCAGCGTGATCTTTGATCTTTAAGAGCATCGTGTCATTTTGTCTTTATTCTCTGTTCACCCCCCTCACACACACACACACACAAAAAGAAAGTAAATTCCTGCAAAGCAGACGACAGATAATCAGATGACGTCTATTGAACAGACGACAGATAATCTTTTTTACAGACGACAGATAATTAGATGACGTCTAGTGAACAGACCACAGATAATCAGATGACGTCTATTGAACTGATCTGAAGATGTTAAGGTCAAGAGCTTGTATCCTATTAACAAAACCCCATGTCGAGGGAAAGCGGCGCCCGGGGCGAAGGAACCTTGAAACTGCCACCCTTCAATATAAAAAAGTGCCGCCCTAGGCACCACATGTCTTTGTGGACCACATGGTATTTTATCGTTTAATTCACTACCAATGCCCTATCTTATTTTAAATCACTACTAATGTCCTATCTTTGTTTAATTCACTACCAATGTCCTATCTTTGTTTAATTCACTATCAAGGTCCTATCTTCGTTTTTTTAAAGGGAAGAGGGGGGGGGCGATAGTTATGACCAAATTTATTTTTTTTAAATTGTGCATTAAGGGCCAGTTTTCTAAATGTGTAACTAAGATATAACACACACGTGTAGCAGCTAAACAGCCTGTAAGGACAGAGGGCTGATCCTAGGCTGATTTCCTGATCTTAGAACAAGGTTCAAGTGTCTCAGTAGCCCTCGCTTCTATGTCTTGACCCAGATGTCGACGTTGTAATGTTTATCTAACCCAAATAGCAGCTTTAAGAATTGCTTTACATTTTTTTTAATGACAACAGGCGTGTCGGTTTCAAAGCTAAATCAATAATTCGTCGGCATCGGCCGGAAATCTTTGTCCGAATAATTGCTAATCGGCATCGGCCGGAAATCTTTGTCCGAATAATTGCTAATCGGCATCGGCCGGAAATCTTTGTCCGATTAATTGCTAATCAGCCAATTTGCGAATCGGTGCATCCCTAATAATGGTGGGCCTAAAAATCCCTAATAATGGTGGGCCTAAAAATCCCCAATTTCCCTCACCATAATATGTCAAGTTGGACAACTGGTCTACTCTGCCCTATAACACACACACACACAAGAGCGGCAACTGCCCTCTGTAGCAGGCCGCACCCAACACCACCAACACTACCAAGTAACAACGCAGTACACTGCCAGCGCAGGTGTAGTATGACGAGGGCAGTTTGGCGTGGAACTGGTTGTATATGCGTTTTAATGCATGCCTTATTGATCGCTAAGCATTGTATCCATTATCAATCAAGATAGTTTATATCAAACTAATTCAATTCAGAAAATTGGGGGGGGGGGGGCGCGACAAAAATCATGATTTTGCGCCTTCCCGCTACAAAAGTCGAATTTTTGTCGTCTAAACCCTGTCAACTTCCATTTTAGTTATAATTTATCAATTTTATTGTATTTATAAATAACTTGGATTGTGCAGAGGTGTTTTCTGACGTTCAATAAAGGGGGGTCTGATTTGTTTGTTTTTTAAATTCTAACCGGTTAGTGTCCTAACTGTGAGTAGAGGAAAACGACATCAATTGACTCTACTCGGCTTCTTCTTTTTTTAAAAATCATATTCCCTTTTGCCTTTTTTGGGGGGGGGGGGTGTGTTGTACCTCTATAAAAGACGTCAAGCTATATTGGCCGATTTTGGAAATATCCCACCCCCACCCCAAAAAAACACAAGCCCGCCCACCCCACCAAGTTTCTCACAAATTAAACACCCTTATAAAACATCGTCACAAATTCGTCCCCCCGACTTACACCCCTATCAGAGGCGTAGGTAGAGTGTTTGGCGCCAGGGGACAAGATTCATTTTAAAGAGCCTCCCTTTCTTTTTTTTCAACTCTCAAACCCATTTTCATCAAGAAAATAATATCAAAGCACATTTTGGCGCCCCTGGACATATGTCCCCCCTGCCCCCTTAGCTACGCATCTGACCCCCTTTGATGCGACCCCCCCCCCTCTTTAGGTACAGTTATCAGTTTAATGTAGGCTTAAACCTGTCATTGGTTTGACAAAAGTCTTTAAGGACATGGAAATACAACTCAGTCTCACAGCACAACTCATTTGTTGAACGATTGTTATTTTGTACCATCATGACACACAGCTACGCACATCTCGACCCTTGACGCGTCCTGTCATAGGACGCCCCTCTCCGTGAACCCGGATAACGCACTAGGACAGTCAACTGTCAACCGAGAAAAAAAGACCGCTCTTCCCTTACGGCGCACTCCTCTTTGTCTCCCTTTGGATGATGTGTACGATGACGTCACGACGAAGAAGAAGAGGCTGAATAAAAAACCTCCATTCAGGATTGGAGCGAGCCACTCCGAGACCCCCCCCCCCCCGAACCCCTTCCCCATAAGCGTGGCAGGTTTCCATCAGGGCGTAGGACAACATGCTGTATCAGATATTACGGCATGACCTAACAAAACTTATCCACTGGAGTAGTTTAAACATATGAAACTGTCGTGTTTTGGTGTGTGTGTGTTGGTGTGTGTGTGCGGGTAAAAAAAAGGCGCTCACAATCACCCAGAGCTCTGCTTTCTGTCTTATACTATGCTAGACCCGCTTTTTGTCCTATACGATACTAGACCTGCTTTCTGTCTTACACGATACTAGACCTGCCTTCTGTCTTATACGATACTACACCTACCTTCTGTCTTATACGATACTACACCTGCCTTATACGATACTACACCTGCCTTCTGTCGTATACGATACTACACCTGCCTTCTGTCGTATACGATACTACACCTGCCTCCTGTCTTATACGATACTACACCTGCCTTCTGTCGTATACGATACTAGACCTGCCTTCTGTCGTATACGATACTAGACCTGCCTTCTGTCCTATACGATACTAGACCTGCCTTCTGTCGTATCCTTGATATTTTGCAGGACCACTCAATCCCGGTGACCATACAACCATTCAAGACCAGTAGGTCAGCAGCAACCTCTGGTGACCCTACAGTGACCTTTTACTTAGGGTGATATGTTCGCTTGTGTTGGCCAAATCTTGCATCTTAAATTCGACCCACTCCTGATCTCCAAATGAGCTGAAACTTTGCACACTTACCCACCCCCGATGTCAACACACCCCTTCGTGGTCAGTAGGTCGCCAGTGTCCTCCACTGACCTTTGAGCGACCACTGCGGATCAAATATTGCATCTCAATTTTCACTCACTTCCTTATCTACATTTGAGCTAAAACTTTGATTAAAATGGACAAAATAAAAAAAAATAAAAATATTCCCCCCAAAAATGTACTAAAAATTATAAACTAATTGTCCCCCAAATCTTCAGAGTTCTTACACAGACAATCAATAATATTTTTGAAAAAGCGTGGTTCGTCCGTGAAGTACAGTGATGTCGTATGGTCGTCCGTAAAGTACGGTGATGTCGTATGGTCGTCCGTAAAGTACGGTGATGTCGTATGGTCGTCCGTGAAGTACAGTAATGTCGTATGGTCGTCCGTGAAGTACAGTGATGTCGTATGGTCGTCCGTGAAGTACAGTGATGTCGTATGGTCGTCCGTGAAGTACAGTGATGTCGTATGGTCGTCCGTGAAGTACAGTGATGTCGTATGGTCGTCCGTGAAGTACAGGGATGTCGTATCTTGGACTGCTCTGTCCGTTTGCTAGTTTGTGTGTGGCCAAATCCTGCATTCCGATTTTTACCCACTTCCTCATCTCCAATTGAGCTCAAACAAAAAACAAAAAGTCCTATGCCTGTATAGCAACTCTGAAAAATTGCATGGGCGCCACCACGCTTTAAGTCCTATGTCTGAATAACAACTCTGAAAGTTTGCATGGGCGCCACCACGCTTTAAGTCCTATGCCTGAATAACAACTCTGAAAGTTTGCATGGGCGCCACCACGCTTTTAGTCCTATGGCTGTATAACAACTCTGAAAGTTTGCATGGGCGCCACAACGCTTTTAGTCCTATGTCTGTATAACAACTCTGAAAGTTTGCATGGGCGCCACCACGCTTTTAGTCCTATGCCTGTAAAACAAATCTGAAAGTTTGCATGGGCACCACCACGCTTTATGTCCTATGCCTGTATAACGATTCTGAAAGTTTGCATGGGCGCCACCACGCTTTAAGTCCTATGCCTGAATAACAACTCTGAAAGTTTGCATGGGCGCCACCACGCTTTTAGTCCTATAGCTGTATAACAACTCTGAAAGTTTGCATGGGCGCCACAACGCTTTTAGTCCTATGTCTGTATAACAACTCTGAAAGTTTGCATGGGCGCCACCACGCTTTTAGTCCTATGCCTGTAAAACAAATCTGAAAGTTTGCATGGGCACCACCACGCTTTATGTCCTATGCCTGTATAACGATTCTGAAAGTTTGCATGGGCGCCACCATGCTTTAAGTCCTATGCCAGTATAACAACTCTGAAAGTTTGCATGGGCGCCACCACGCTTTTAGTCCTATGCCTGTATAACAACTCTGAAAGTTTGCATGGTCGCCACCACGCTTTAAGTCCTATGCCTGTATAACAACTCTGAAAGTTTGCATGGGCGCCACCACGCTTTTAGTCCTATGTCTGTATAACAACTCTGAAAGTTTGCATGGGAGCCACCACGCTTTAAGTCCTATGTCTGTATAACAACTCTGAAAGTTTGCATGGGCGCCACCACGCTTTAAGTCCTATGTCTGTATAACAACTCTGAAAGTTTGCATGGGCGCCACCACGCTTTAAGTCCTATGTCTGTATAACAACTCTGAAAGTTTGCATGGGCGCCCCCACGCTTTAAGTCCTATGTCTGTATAACAACTCTGAAAGTTTGCATGGGCGCCACCACGCTTTAAGTCCTATGTCTGTATAACAACTCTGAAAGTTTGCATGGGCGCCACCACGCTTTAAGTCCTATGTCTGTATAACAACTCTGAAAATTTGCATGGGCGCCACCACGCTTTAAGTCCTATGGCTGTATAACAACTCTGAAAGTTTGCATGGGCGCCACCACGCTTTAAGTCCTAAGTCTGTATAACAACTCTGAAAGTTTGCATGGGAGCCACCACGCTTTAAGTCCTTTGTCTGTATAACAACTCTGAAAGTTTGCATGGGAGCCACCACGCTTTAAGTCCTATGTCTGTATAACAACTCTGAAAGTTTGCATGGGAGCCACCACGCTTTAAGTCCTTTGTCTGTATAACAACTCTGAAAGTTTGCATGGGAGCCACCACGCTTTAAGTCCTATGTCTGTATAACAACTCTGAAAGTTTGCATGGGAGCCACCACGCTTTAAGTCCTATGTCTGTATAACAACTCTGAAAGTTTGCATGGGAGCCACCACGCTTTAAGTCCTATGTCTGTATAACAACTCTGAAAGTTTGCATGGGAGCCACCACGCTTTAAGTCCTATGTCTGTATAACAACTCTGAAAGTTTGCATGGGAGCCACCACGCTTTAAGTCCTATGTCTGTATAACAACTCTGAAAGTTTGCATGGGAGCCACAACGCTTTAAGTCCTTTGTCTGTATAACAACTCTGAAAGTTTGCATGGGAGCCACCACGCTTTAAGTCCTATGTCTGTATAACAACTCTGAAAGTTTGCATGGGAGCCACCACGCTTTAAGTCCTATGTCTGTATAACAACTCTGAAAGTTTGCATGGGAGCCACCACGCTTTAAGTCCTATGTCTGTATAACAACTCTGAAAGTTTGCATGGGAGCCACCACGCTTTAAGTCCTTTGTCTGTATAACAACTCTGAAAGTTTGCATGGGAGCCACCACGCTTTAAGTCCTATGTCTGTATAACAACTCTGAAAGTTTGCATGGGAGCCACCACGCTTTAAGTCCTTTGTCTGTATAACAACTCTGAAAGTTTGCATGGGAGCCACCACGCTTTAAGTCCTATGGCTGTATAACAACTCTGAAAGTTTGCATGGGCGCCACCACGCTTTAAGTCCTATGTCTGTATAACAACTCTGAAAGTTTGCATGGGAGCCACCACGCTTTAAGTCCTATGTCTGTATAACAACTCTGAAAGTTTGCATGGGAGCCACCACGCTTTAAGTCCTATGTCTGTATAACAACTCTGAAAGTTTGCATGGGAGCCACCACGCTTTAAGTCATATGTCTGTATAACAACTCTGAAAGTTTGCATGGGAGCCACCACGCTTTAAGTCCTATGTCTGTATAACAACTCTGAAAGTTTGCATGGGCGCCACCACGCTTTAAGTCCTATGTCTGTATAACAACTCTGAAATTTTGCATGGGCGCCACCACGCTTTAAGTCCTATGTCTGTATAACAACTCTGAAAATTTGCATGGGCGCCACCACGCTTTAAGTCCTATGGCTGTATAACAACTCTGAAAGTTTGCATGGGCGCCACCACGCTTTAAGTCCTAAGTCTGTATAACAACTCTGAAAGTTTGCATGGGAGCCACCACGCTTTAAGTCCTTTGTCTGTATAACAACTCTGAAAGTTTGCATGGGAGCCACCACGCTTTAAGTCCTATGTCTGTATAACAACTCTGAAAGTTTGCATGGGAGCCACCACGCTTTAAGTCCTTTGTCTGTATAACAACTCTGAAAGTTTGCATGGGAGCCACCACGCTTTAAGTCCTATGTCTGTATAACAACTCTGAAAGTTTGCATGGGAGCCACCACGCTTTAAGTCCTATGTCTGTATAACAACTCTGAAAGTTTGCATGGGCGCCCCCACGCTTTAAGTCCTATGGCTGTATAACAACTCTGAAAGTTTGCATGGGCGCCACCACGCTTTAAGTCCTATGGCTGTATAACAACTCTGAAAGTTTGCATGGGCGCCACCACGCTTTAAGTCCTATGGCTGTATAACAACTCTGAAAGTTTGCATGGGCGCCACCACGCTTTAAGTCCTATGTCTGTATAACAACTCTGAAAGTTTGCATGGGCGCCACCACGCTTTAAGTCCTATGTCTGTATAACAACTCTGAAAGTTTGCATGGGCGCCACCACGCTTTAAGTCCTATGTCTGTATAACAACTCTGAAAGTTTGCATGGGCGCCACCACGCTTTAAGTCCTATGTCTGTATAACAACTCTGAAAGTTTGCATGGGCGCCACCACGCTTTAAGTCCTATGTCTGTATAACAACTCTGAAAGTTTGCATGGGCGCCCCCACGCTTTAAGTCCTATGTCTGTATAACAACTCTGAAAGTTAGCATGGGCGCCACCACGCTTTAAGTCCTATGTCTGTATAACAACTCTGAAAGTTTGCATGGGCGCCACCACGCTTTAAGTCCTATGTCTGTATAACAACTCTGAAAGTTTGCATGGGCGCCACCACGCTTTAAGTCCTATGTCTGTATAACAACTCTGAAAGTTTGCATGGGCGCCACCACGCTTTAAGTCCTATGTCTGTATAACAACTCTGAAAGTTTGCATGGGCGCCACCACGCTTTAAGTCCTTTGTCTGTATAACAACTCTGAAAGTTTGCATGGGCGCCACCACGCTTTAAGTCCTATGTCTGTATAACAACTCTGAAAGTTTGCATGGGCGCCACCACGCTTTAAGTCCTATGTCTGTATAACAACTCTGAAAGTTTGCATGGGCGCCACCACGCTTTAAGTCCTATGGCTGTATAACAACTCTGAAAGTTTGCATGGGCGCCACCACGCTTTAAGTCCTATGGCTGTATAACAACTCTGAAAGTTTGCATGGGCGCCACCACGCTTTAAGTCCTATGTCTGTATAAAAACTCTGAAAGTTTGCATGGGCGCCACCACGCTTTAAGTCCTTTGTCTGTATAACAACTCTGAAAGTTTGCATGGGCGCCACCACGCTTTAAGTCCTATGTCTGTATAACAACTCTGAAAGTTTGCATGGGCGCCACCACGCTTTAAGTCCTATGTCTGTATAACAACTCTGAAAGTTTGCATGGGCGCCACCACGCTTTAAGTCCTATGTCTGTATAACAACTCTGAAAGTTTGCATGGGCGCCACCATGCTTTAAGTCCTATGGCTGTATAACAACTCTGAAAGTTAGCATGGGCGCCACCACGCTTTTAGTCCTATGTCTGTATAACAACTCTGAAAGTTTGCATGGGCGCCACCACGCTTTTAGTCCTATGTCTGTATAACAACTCTGAAAGTTAGCATGGGCGCCACCACTCTTTTAGTCCTATGGCTGTATAACAACTCTGAAAGTTAGCATGGGCGCCACCACGCTTTAAGTCCTATGGCTGTATAACAACTCTGAAAGTTAGCATGGGCGCCACCACGCTTTTAGTCCTATGTCTGTATAACAACTCTGAAAGTTAGCATGGGCGCCACCACGCTTTTAGTCCTATGTCTGTATAACAACTCTGAAAGTTAGCATGGGCGCCACCACGCTTTTAGTCCTATGTCTGTATAACAACTCTGAAAGTTAGCATGGGCGCCACCACGCTTTTAGTCCTATGTCTGTATAACAACTCTGAAAGTTAGCATGGGCGCCACCACGCTTTAAGTCCTATGTCTGTATAACAACTCTGAAAGTTAGCATGGGCGCCACCACGCTTTAAGTCCTATGTCTGTATAACAACTCTGAAAGTTAGCATGGGCGCCACCACGCTTTAAGTCCTATGGCTGTATAACAACTCTGAAAGTTAGCATGGGCGCCACCACGCTTTAAGTCCTATGTCTGTATAACAACTCTGAAAGTTTGCATGGGCGCCACCACGCTTTAAGTCCTATGGCTGTATAACAACTCTGAAAGTTAGCATGGGCGCCACCACGCTTTTAGTCCTATGTCTGTATAACAACTCTGAAAGTTTGCATGGGCGCCACCACGCTTTTAGTCCTATGTCTGTATAACAACTCTGAAAGTTAGCATGGGCGCCACCACGCTTTTAGTCCTATGGCTGTATAACAACTCTGAAAGTTAGCATGGGCGCCACCACGCTTTAAGTCCTATGGCTGTATAACAACTCTGAAAGTTAGCATGGGCGCCACCACGCTTTTAGTCCTATGTCTGTATAACAACTCTGAAAGTTAGCATGGGCGCCACCACGCTTTTAGTCCTATGTCTGTATAACAACTCTGAAAGTTAGCATGGGCGCCACCACGCTTTTAGTCCTATGTCTGTATAACAACTCTGAAAGTTAGCATGGGCGCCACCACGCTTTTAGTCCTATGTCTGTATAACAACTCTGAAAGTTAGCATGGGCGCCACCACGCTTTAAGTCCTATGTCTGTATAACAACTCTGAAAGTTAGCATGGGCGCCACCACGCTTTAAGTCCTATGTCTGTATAACAACTCTGAAAGTTAGCATGGGCGCCACCACGCTTTAAGTCCTATGGCTGTATAACAACTCTGAAAGTTAGCATGGGCGCCACCACGCTTTAAGTCCTATGTCTGTATAACAACTCTGAAAGTTTGCATGGGCACCACCACGCTTTAAGTCCTATGTCTGTATAACAACTCTGAAAGTTTGCATGGGAGCCACCACGCTTTAAGTCCTATGTCTGTATAACAACTCTGAAAGTTAGCATGGGCGCCACCACGCTTTAAGTCCTATGGCTGTATAACAACTCTGAAAGTTAGCATGGGCGCCACCACGCTTTAAGTCCTATGTCTGTATAACAACTCTGAAAGTTTGCATGGGCGCCACCACGCTTTAAGTCCTATATCTGTATAACAACTCTGAAAGTTAGCATGGGCGCCACCACGCTTTAAGTCCTATGTCTGTATAACAACTCTGAAAGTTAGCATGGGCGCCACCACGCTTTAAGTCCTATGCCTGTATAACAACTCTGAAAGTTTGCATGGGCGCCACCACGTTTTAAGTCCTATGCCTGTATAACAACTCTGAAAGTTTGCATGGGCGCCACCACGCTTTAAGTCCTATGTCTGTATAACAACTCTGAAAGTTTGCATGGGCGCCACCACGCTTTAAGTCCTATGCCTGTATAACAACTCTGAAAGTTTGCATGGGCGCCACCACGCTTTAAGTCCTATGCCTGTATAACAACTCTGAAAGTTTGCATGGGAGCCACCACGCTTTAAGTCCTATGCCTGTATAACAACTCTGAAAGTTTGCATGGGCGCCACCATGCTTTAAGTCCTATGCCTGTATAACAACTCTGAAAGTTTGCATGGGCGCCACCACGCTTTAAGTCCTATGCCTGTATAACAACTCTGAAAGTTTGCATGGGCGCCACCACGCTTTAAGTCCTATGCCTGTATAACAACTCTGAAAGTTTGCATGGGCGCCACCACGCTTTAAGTCCTATGCCTGTATAACAACTCTGAAAGTTTGCATGGGCGCCACCACGCTTTAAGTCCTATGCCTGTATAACAACTCTGAAAGTTTGCATGGGCGCCACCACGCTTTAAGTCCTATGCCTGTATAACAACTCTGAAAGTTAGCATGGGCGCCACCACGCTTTAAGTCCTATGTCTGTATAACAACTCTGAAAGTTTGTTGTTGCCGTTTTTTGTTGTTGTTTTTTCTTTGGGGGGGGGGGCATTTATATTTTTAGTACATTTTAGGAAAAGTACTTTTTCTGGGGGGGGGGGGGGGGCAAGGACACCACCTCCTTCATTAGAGGTACTCAAGAGCAGCTCGATCAGGGTGGATTCTCTCCCTCAAATTTCAAACCCACCTACATTGCACACCGGAAACTGGTTCGGCCCCTGAGACGCTGGTGAACGCATTCAAACAGCTGCACTTTCTTCCCCCCCCCCCTCCCCCCGTTCATTAACTTCGTTAAGTGCATACCGCCCAAGTGCGCATTTTTGCTCTTATTTCCACGTTCACGGGGTTTGTTTTGCAATCACTTTTGCGCTGGTTTCTCAATGTTACCGACCCGCCGCATAGTTCATAACTTTTTAGTTTGCACACCCACTGTCATCGATAATCGATGGCTTTTCGCTGGAAGGGCGGTCAGTGCCCCATCCCCCCACCCCCCAAACCCATTTGAAACCTCTAGATACTCAAAATAAGTTGTTGCTTTTTTTTAAAAAGACTATTTAACGCATATTTTGTATGCCATAGCGGAATATAATATAATGAGTGAGTCTTTCCCCCAGTGATAACATGAACGCCAACTACCTGTAATGCTTTCTGTGCTAGGTATTTGCTTTTTGTGTCGACTGAATTAGGAAATGAAACAAAACGAAGCAAAACGCAATTATTGATATTTTTAGAACACATCTAGCAACAGTAAAGATGAGAAAACTAAACTTGTGAATGACTGGTAAACTTGTGAATGGTTGCTAAACTTGCGAATGGCTGCTAAACTTGTGAATGGCTGCTACACTTGTGAATGGCTGCTAAACTTGTGAATGGCCGCTAAACTTGTGAATGGCCGCTAAACTTGTGAATGGATGTTAAACTTGTAAATGGGTGTTAAACTTGTGAATGGGTGTTAAACTTGTGAATGGGTGTTAAACTTGTGAATGGTTGCTAAACTTGCGAATGGCTGCTAAACTTGTGAATGGGTGTTAAACTTGTGAATGGGTGTTAAACTTGTGAATGGGTGTTAAACTTGTGAATGGGTGTTAAACTTGTGAAGGGCTGCTAAAATTGTGAAGGGCTGCTAAACGTGTGAAGGGCTGCTAAACTTGTGAAGGGCTTACAATTACAAGTATTTATCGAATAGGCAAAGCCTTTTTGAACCAAAAACCTCCATAAGGAGATATTAAACACGTCTTTGTGAAGTACAGAGACCACAGAAAGATACGCACAGTATCTTCAGTTGCACAGAGAGAACAAATAATAATAATAATAATAATTGAATCAAGTGCTCTTCAACTGAACTTTTACACAATTTAACAAAATGAACATTTATCAAAAAATGTTCAATCCAATGATTCACAAGTTCAAAAATTATTGATAGTGAGTTATCAATATAATATCCCAGTGCATCAAATCTATGTGGACTATAAAATGACATGTAGTAGCATCAAAAGAAAATATCTAGATGAGACACTGCAGGAGTTTGGCATACCCAACAAACTGACAAGACTGACACATGTAACAATGAACAACTCAACAAGCAAAATCAAGGTTCAATGAGAATATTCAAGGGAATTTCAGATTAGACGAGGCCCAGGACAGGGAGACTCACTGTCTTGTATGCTAATTAACCTAACATTACAGAGAGTTATAAGAAGCATGCACATTGACACCTGAGGAGCAATAACAGGATACCTTCTGAGGGAGACCCAAGACCCACAACCAATGGGCACTCTACAATAAACTAATTCAGTATCTTGCATATGCTGAATACATAGCACTTCTAGAAAAGAAATTATTAAAAACATATCAACATTCTTTACATAATTAGAAGACGCATCACTACAAGCAGGGCTGGAAGTTAACAACCAAAAAACAAAATAAATGACTATGATAAGAGAAGAACAGATAGATGAAGTCATTAAAATTAGAAGCCAGACTTTTGAAAAAGTAAATCAATTCAAATATCTAGAATCTTTATTAAATGAAAGAAACGAATTACGGTAAGATCAGAACTAAAACAAATAATAGCCGGAAACAGGGAATACTTCAGCAGTCAGAAAATAATCAAAAGTAAAAACATTACAAGAGAAACAAAGAAAACTATTCATAAAACTGTAATCACTACCTCACAACTAGTGCAACAAAAACCCTAGTTTATGCTCTTGTTCTCTCTCGTATTGACTACTGCAACTCTCTTCTGTCAGGTTCACCAAAACACTTCTTCGAAAAATTACAAAAGGTTCAAAACTCAGCTGCTAGGCTAGTTCTAAAGGCAAAAAAAAACGTGATCACGTCACACCACTACTCCAATCACTTCATTGGCTCCATATACAGGCACGGATTGATTACAAACTCTCTGTTCTCTATATACCACAACTTTTTCTCGAATTCCTGCCCTTCCTATCTAACCGAACTTCTCCGTCTATTCACCCCTTCGACAGCTTCGCTCCTCCGCAGACGGGCGTATTCTTTCTGTCCCCAAGACTAGCACACAAACATTCGGTGAACGGTCTTTCTCTTTTTGTGCCCCTAAACAATGGAATTCTCTTCCACTACACATCCGCAACATAACGACCATCACGGTCTTCAAAACTGCACTCAAAACACATCTCTTTAAACTCTACTATCCTGACTAATTCCCCCCCTCTGACCGATAAACGATGCTGCTGGGTGCCATCCATGGCTTGACATTTAAATAGTTATGGAATGGTTGGAGCGAATATACATTTGTTTTGTTTTATTTACTTAATGTATGTTAATTTTTAAGTTCATGATTGTTTGTTACAGCGTGGTGAGCTCAGCCCTAGGCTGGACCACGCTATAGAAAACTTCTAATAATAATAATAATAATCAGGCCAGTAGTAACATACGCAAGTGAAATTTGGACCCTAACAAAAACAGCAGAAAATCGATTAAACACATGGGAGAGTAAAGTTCTCAGGAAAATATATGGACCAATAAAGGATGAATATGGATGGAGAATACGAACCAACCAGGAATGGTACAGTCTATATCAGAATAACACGATAGTATCAGAAATTTTTAAAAATGTAGGGCTACGCTGGACAGGACATTTAGAGAGAATGCCAAATGACAGAGGAGTGACGAGGGTGCACCACCATAACCCCATAGGAAAACGGTCCAAAAGGAGGACGACTGGATGATGTGGAAAAAGATCTGCAGCAACTGGAAAACGAAGCATGGAAAAGAAAATCATTAGTTGGGTCTGAGTGGAAGGAAGTGGTGAGGCAGACCAAAGTCCCACATGGGCTGTAGCGCCACGGGGAGGGGTGGTCTGAGTGGAAGGAAGTGGTGAGGCAGACCAAAGTCCACATGGGCTGTAGCTACACGGGGAGGGATGGTCTGAGTGGAAGGAAGTGGTGAGGCAGACCAAAGTCCACATAGGCTGTAGCGTCACGGTGAGGGATGGTCTGAGTGGAAGGAAGTGGTGAGGCAGACCAAAGTCCACATGGGCTGTAGCGCCACCGGGAGGGATGGAAACATGCTAACTGAACTATTACACAATTGAACATAAAGAACCTTTACACAAAATGTTCAGCCCAATAATTTACAAGTTCAAACATTCTAGTTAGAGAGTATGTGTCAGCATATTACAAAAAATAGTTTTCAGTACAACTCATACTGTACAATATATGTTTGGATGTTGTTATGCTCCCTCTTACTCAATGTCTCCCTTATCACTTAATGTCCTCCCACTCACTCAATGTCCCCTCTGTCACTTAATGCCCACATCTCTCTTTATGCCCTCCCACTCACTTAATGTACCCCCTCACTCAATGTCCTCTCTCTCACTTAATGCCCCCTCTCACTCAATGTCCTCCCTCTCACTCAATGTCCTCCCTCTCACTCAATGTCCTCCCTCTCACTCAATGTCCTCCCTCTCACTCAATGTCCTCCCTCTAACTCAATGTCCTCTCTCTCACTTAATGCCCCCTCTCACTCAATGTCCTCCTCTCATTCAATGTCCTCCCTCTCACTCAATGTCCTCCCTCTCACTCAATGTCCTCCCTCTCACTCAATGTCCTCTCTCTCACTTAATGCCCCCTCTCACTCAATGTCCTCCTCTCACTCAATGTCCTCCTCTCACTCAATGTCCTCCCTCTCACTCAATGTCCTCCCTCTCACTCAATGTCCTCCCTCTCACTCAATGTCCCCCTCTCACTCAATGTCCCCCCCCCCTCATTTAATGTCCGGTCCTGCTCTGAAGTTCTGTTCATTAATAGGCATTAAGTTTTGTTCTTTCTTACTAACATTTCTTGGCAAACTTTGAAGTTCTATAAGTAGATGTTGAATTAGAATTTGCTGAATGACTTTAGGCTGAGAGACTTGGAATGAGGAAACAAGCCCGAGTCTTGTATTTGTTTAAAACAAGAATCTATCTGCTTAAACTTAAAAGTATCTTTTCTCAATGTTAAACCTATTTGTTAAAGGTCCACCACCACCACACCCCCACTCCCAACAACCCACATGGCGTTTTAATAATACATTCCAGAACATGTTCACACTTTTTGAATAGTCCGATAAGTCGTCACCACGAAACAACTTATTCAATGCTCTTGGATGACGCGGGACATGTTGTTAGTAAATGGAGCCAACTGAAGGAACATAGGTCAAAATCAGGGCTGAATAATTCAAGATTTAATGCTGATGAAAAAAACGAACGATCATACAGCAGACATGACCTGCGCCAAGGCAGATGAATACAAATGTATGCGTTGTGAACGATCATACAGCAGACATGACCTGCGCCAAGGAAGATGAATACAAATGTATGCGATCATACAGCAGACATGACCTGCGCCAAGGCAGATGAATACAAATGTATGCGTTGTGATCAAGTCAACCAAGCCTACCAATCATCCACATCCAAATTCACATTGTCACTCCCAACAAAGAACTTATTACATTAAGTCAGTAGTTCCCAAACCTTTTTCTGGCGCGGAGGCCTGTAACAGACGACTTTTCAGCAGACCTTTAAATAGATCTCACTCACAAATATTATTTTGGTCCTGGACAAACTCGGACATGTCCATGAAATTTAATTTCAGTAAATGAAAACCGATGATGTGCACCTCATGCAATCGATGAATCATTTGACCTCAAATAGTTTCCAATTTCGATCTTTATGTCCAAGAATTGAATAAGTAAATATACGTCTGCTTACAAATGAATGCCAAATTAAACCAGCCACATCTTATATTACAAAAACCAAATAAGGGGGGGGGGTGTAACATCGGAAAGCAATGGTTGGAACAGGAGCACAAAAACTGCTGCTATAAAAAAATTTTTACAATGGGTCAAATATAGAATTTTTGAATTATAAGAATTTACAGGCTGAACATTACCCTTATATGAACACACAGGTTTTCAGTTGGGAAACCACTGCACCAATAAATTTCAGAAGAACTCAAGTTGTTTTTTTTTACAAGACTTCTCTTTTTACATACAATTATTAGACTCATTTGGAACAGTGACCATATATTGGATTATTGGATGATATTTTACATGCAATTATTAGACTCATTTTGGAACAGTGACCATATTGGATTTATGGATGAAATTTTACATGCAATTATTAGACTCATTTGGAACAGTGACCATATTGGATTTATGGATGAAATTTTACATACAATTATTAGACTAATTTGGAACAGTGACCATATTGGATTATTGGATGACATTTTGAGCTATCCAGCTGGCAACACCTACTAAATGGTGGAATCCATTTTTTAAAAACAATTAATGGGTATTAATTGGGTTTTGCTTTATCAGACAGTTAAAGAATGTCTCTTCTAAAATCCACCATGGCTATAAGAGTAATATAAGAACATATTAGCAATTCTGTCCAAGAATATCAAAAGACTGAAAACTACCTTTTTCAAAAGAAAAAAGTAGAGGCCTACATTTGAAGACTGGGAACCACTGGTACAAAGTTTCATTTACTTCTAAGGATATTTGTAAAACTCTATTACATTTCAACTCAAATTGACCATTCTACTTGAAAGACTTTTTTAAAATCTGTGCATGGACCTCATTTTTCTCTATCAACTCTCTGAAGGATCTAATTTTCTGCTTCTCACTTTTAAAAGAAAGTCTGTATTTGAACAGTGGTGTTTTGTCAGAGAAACCAGTGTCAGTCTGTGTTTTCTTTTTGTGTGGAATTGTAAAAGGGTGAGAGGAGGAGAAGATAGGAGTGAACCTGGATTTTTTTTTTTAAAAAGCAGTTCAACTTCAAGTGTATTAAAAACCTATCAGTTTTGATTCTGGGGTCCTTTGAGCAAAGTTTGGCAAGAAGTAAACATTTCTAATGAATTGCGCAATGATGAACTAATAAGAACAAATCCGCCTGAGGGCAAAATTACGCCTTAAGGCAGTATTTTTTTAAAACGTTTCGTTACTGACAGGCAGACCTTCCTACATGTACTAATTTTTTGTCTTTTTTTTAGGCTCAGTACGAAAATGTGATTGCAATAATATTTTTAATAAGGTGTGAATAACACGCATCCTTAAAGAAACTGAGGTCTTCTACACAGTCCTTACTTGCAATTCCCAGTGTGGATGAACACAGAAAAAAGTCTTACTGAGGGCGCTCTTTTGAAGCGATAGCGCCAAAATTATGGAATAGTTTGCCTCAATCTTTGAAGGGTATTGAAAAGGATAAAACATCAATTAGGATACATTTTAAAACTTTTTTTGTTTAAACAGATTTATGAAAACCAAAGCGCAGTGAGCATGCTAAAGTAGCACGGATACCAGCAGTGAGCATGCTAAAGTAGCATGGATACCAGCGCTATATAAATATCCAATCAATCAATCCAAAAAATTGTTTGTTTTGTGTGAAAAGTGCATGTTTGATTCTTTCTTGGAACTTGTGTCCTCTCAATTTACCTTCTGTATTGCTGTCTTTGATTGGTTATTTGTCTCAACATTATTAATGAGGTCCACTTAAGGTTATGATGATAGAAAAAAAAACAAAAAAACAGTGAAATTTAGGTCAAGATAATAAAAGTTGTATTAGTGTAGAACAGTGGTTCTTAAAGTATGATGGTGGGGGTTAAATGCTAAGTTAATATGGGGGGGGGGGGGGGGGGGTTGAGGGGTTGATTTGAGGGGTGGGGCTATGGGAGCATAAAGGGGGTGCTGGTGAAGTAAACACAATAACTTTTTTTAAAACAAAATCATATTTTAAAAAATACTTATTTTGTCAGAAGTATTTGATATACACTGTACATAAAATAATACTTTTTTTGAAACAGGAGGAAAGCCCTTTGATCTTCAACACATTCCAATTGACTGTCAGCAACTATACATATATTCCTTAACATGGAATAAATAGGTAACTCATGCATATGCTCTAGATACTAGTCACCAACAGACTTTTTAAACACATTTATTGGATGCAGACAAAAAAGTATATCTACTGTGGTGTTAAAAATAACATTGATTGTCTATTTGATAGCATTCGGAACAAAGGAACTTCAACAGTCTACAGCCTTATATTTATTCCGATCCCGATGGGCTTCCAATCCTGTCGGTATCCCGCTCCCGTGAGTATACCGTTTCCCGGTGGGATTCTGATCACTCTGAATCCCAATGCCGGTATGATCCCAATCCAGTCGTTATTCTGATCCCGGTGGTATCTCGCTACCAGTGTGATAACGATAGCTGTCGGATCACAATACCGGTGGGCAACCGGTATAAGCCTATTGATATTTATATATAGCTTATATAAGGAAAAATGAACTCTGGCCCCCGGCCCCAGAGAAATTAATATTATGAGTTCAGTACCCTTCCGTTTTTGAATATGGATAATAAAGTGTATGTGTACTAAGTTTGGTCACGATCCATCTACTCATATAGGAGTATTTGTTGTTAATTTTATTTATATAGCTCATATAGCAAAAAACAACATTTTGGGCCCCCGGTCCCAAACAGAATGTCATAAAAAGTTGATAACCCCTTAAGAGATCCTTCCGGATAATGATGGATATATGTGCCAAATTTGGTCAAGATCCATCCATTAATCTAGGAGTATTAAGCCTATTGACATATACAACTTTCTGGAAAATTCTAGATTAAATGTATTATCCTCCTCAAACTGTGTAAAAACTGTCTTTTCTAAGTAATTATTCTTAGAATACGAAAAATTATATAACTAAGTGCATTTCTATAACTATACTACATATATGCTAAAAGAGGGGGTCACATTCCATAATTGTACCGAATTTGTTTTGCCTGAGATGGGGACCTATAAAAATCATTCAGGTAAGTTATGAAGTTAAAATTTTAAATCTGTCCCATTACAATCTATTGATTAATGCTATAGATATAGTGTTTTAAAGTGATCGAACTTTCTGGAAAGTCCTAGATTGGATGTCATTAGTTTTAAATCCACCGATATTTCAGTACGGACAGTGAAGCGTATTGCTCTCACCCTAAGCGTATATCCATCAATTCACATAGAACCTATAGTGTTGTCTAAGCCTATCGATATCAATATATAGCTCATATAAGGAAAAATGAATTGGGGCCCCCGGCCCCAGAGGAATGGATATTATGAGTTTGGTATTAAGCCTATTGATATTTATATAGCAAATATAAGAAAAAAACGAATTCGGGGGGCCCGTGGCCCCACATGAAATGTAATTAAAAGTTAACCCCTTAAGAGTTCCTTCTGGAAAATGATGGATATAAATGCCAAGTTTGGTCAAGATCCATCAATCCGTTTAAAAGCCTTTGTGGAACAAACCCACAAACCCACAAATTTTCACTTTTATATATATATATGATATATGATATGATATGATAAGAGATGGTCCTAATCTGGCAAGCAGGTGGAATATTACTTATAGTAGTTTCATTGCCAACTTGGTCACATCAACAAGATGTTGGTGCAGTGTTTTTATTGGTATTTTTAAAAAAAGTATGGCCTTTGTTTTATTTGTATTTTGCCGCCAACTTCTGGTTGCTGAAAATCTTCAGTAATCACATGCACCTCAAATTTAACACCGGCATTATTGATGAAACAAAAATTAAGACCTATAATGCCGATGGCCAACTATTAAAGAAACTATATATATGCTGAAAACAAAAATGATTTTGAACATTTGCTGCTTATTAGTTATGTTTGATGGCCATTTAACTCATGCTTTTGAGTTACTTTTATGAGCGATTTGACACTGTTTTTGAGACATAACTGATTTAGTGCTTACCACAAATACATGAGACATAAAACTGCTTAATCATATCTGAATCATCAGAAATATAAGCTAAATTCAGACAAATGAATTTACAGTTGCAAGAGATTTAAACAAATCATATTAAAAGAAAATCAGTCATCAGTTTATCTTGTCCAAATGCAATATGAGCTCAAAGAGATCTTGGTCTTGATGTAAATGATGAACTAAAAGAGATCATGATCAGAGTGATGAACTAAAAGAGATCTTGATCTGAATGATGAACTAAAAGATATATTGATTGATCTGATTGATGAGCCAAATGACATTTTGATCTGAATGATAAACTAAAAGTGAAAAAGTGGTGGCAAGGTGATAATCTGCAAGTATTTTGGGACCAAATGAATATATATGCGCTATACTATATAATTATAATTATAATATAAAGATGTCTGAGCTATTATTAATATTAAATTAATAGCTTAGACTGACACATTAAATAGAGGTTCCACAAATTTAAGTAATATTAATACTTACTAGTAATTACTAATACTAAAAATAGCCAGGTTAAGTTATAGTAACTTATAACTTATAGTTAAGTTATAGTTATAGTAACTTATAGTTTTATTATTTATAGTATAAGTATACTAAAAAATGGTAAATAAACAGAAAAAACTTACCACACTTGTCCATAAGCTCCGCTGCCAATAGGAATCAATCTTTTGTACCTGCTTGGAACATCCCACGAAGTACTTACAAGTTCTGTGTGATAAAAGCCTGGCTTTAGATCATTTCCCAGGATTTTTTTTAACATTTTGTCTTTTGGAAGTTTTTGATCGTGTTTTGAGTTTGAGTGAGTGAGTATTTTTTATTTAAAATCTTTAATAATAATAACCACAACACCATAGGCATAGGCACAAGAAAGATATTAGAATTGAACAGAAAACCGAGGAAAATTGTCATAAACTTTCGGCATTAGACCCCATGAATACAATATTTATTTACTATAATTTTGAATAAAACACAACTATGATTATTAACTTAGTATACACAACACGGACACACAAGGAAATGCTGTTGCAGTGACCTTACTGCTAAAACTGATACACAATGAAGACTGCACTATTTTTAGAATTGGATTTTTTTGTTTTTCCCCTGGCATTTCCGCCGTTGCAATTTCCTCTTCACCAGGTCTCTACCATTCCCTCCCTTTACTTCACATAAGAGACTTTAAAAAAAACCTGTGTGTATTTAAAAAGTTTAGTAATTAACTAGAACCCCACTCGCTACAAAACTCCGACATTTTTTGTTGTTTGTTTTCTTTTTAAAAAGTATTGTGCGTCACTCCTTGACCCAAAATTACAGATATTCGTTAAAAAGAGAGATCAAATATGACATATGCGTTTCTATGAGTATGCCACTGCCGCCACTGGCATGTGAAAACAGATTGCACATGTTTGATACTTAGCAATAGCTATATTAAATATAGACCTTTATATTGATGTAAAGGGTAGTTTCACGCAAGCTTCCTTAAGTCTTTAAATGTGTGAAGTTGCAAAAAAATAAATAAATAAATATACAGATGTGTGCGAACAACAGGAAGTAAAGCTTGAGCTTATAATTAACAGGAGCCAATTTTTCAAATAGTACAAGATTTATAATCGAATAATTAAAGCCTCTAACAAGATTAGCCTTAAGTATACTGATCATCAAATACATCGAGTGTATCGATATTTCATAGGTTCCGCTGAGGGAAACTGGATCACCGAATGGTTCACATGTTTCAATCTCTCATAGTGCGTTGTAAAGCTTTCTCTGCATGCTGTACGTGTAAATATCATCACAGGAAGAAAAAAACACACAAAACTGTGCGATCCAACAAACAAATTGATTTTTTAATTTGTTGTTGTTGTTAATAAACTAAATGCTGGTGCAGTCGCAATAAAAAAAAACAAATAAATAAAAGTAAAACATTAAAAATTAAAATAATTAAAATGTGAATAATGAAAAAATAAACAAAGTTAATACTGAAATTTTGCTGTCAAATCAATAAATAGTGAAAGCGAAAAAATACATAAACCTCTCAAGGAGAACAAAGCTTCGGCCTTTCTGGTTTTAAAGACTGACTTATGGTGAAGTGACTCCTCAACTACTTTGTTTAGGACAGCTTCAATATCCTCTTTTGTAACATAATCGATAGTTTTGATCCTTGGGAACTCCTTTAAGTAATCAACATTTTTTGTTGTAAATTCTTTACAGCTTGAATAAATGATTGCCCAAGATGATTTCATCTTCGATTTTGCCTTCCAATGCATCGTTTTCTCTTATACTAATCGTTTCTTCTTCTTTCTTCTATATATTAAGGGCCCACAATCAATTTATTGATCATTATGGCTCCTATGAATGTAGATGGGATTTGCAATGTCTCTGTGCCTGGTGTTGATGAGGATATTTCACTGGTTACAATAGTAACTGTGTGAGGGTATCATGCACTAGGGGTTGGAAGGCCTGGGGCAGTAGACACAAATGAGTCAAGTGTTTTCTCCTAAACTGTTCCTTTTGGAAGCTTGTTCCAGTCCCTGATTGTCTTTGGTAGGAATGAGCAGTTCCTATACTGGCTTCTCGCTGGTATGAGCCGGAATTGCCTGTCATGGCCTCGTCGCTGTCAATGGGGGAGAGGGACGAGTTTCTGTTTAATGCCAGAGCAGTGGACTAGCCCATTAGTTATCTTATAGATCATGGAGAGCCTGGACTAAATATTCTCTGACTGGAAAATCTTTCCGTTGGAGCTTCCTGTCTCTCATTTGCTACCTTCTCTTCGGTGACATCTGAGTAAGATTAAATTTTAAAAATTAAGTATGCAAAAAAAAAATTAAAAATTTTAATTTAAAAAATCAACAATTCTATACTTATATGACGGCTATCGAAAATAATCTAATCTGCGCACGCATTCTAGCATAATTACATCCATCCCAAACCGTTTATTAACGCCTTTTACACATCCTGTTTGATTTTCGAGTTTTTACACCGATCAAAAGTAATTATGTAAAAAAATAGCCTCAGATGATGAATTTGAAAGAAATTTAAATGTAATTTTTTATAATTTATCGGTTAAGAATGCTGTCTGTATTAATGCGGATTCCTGTATTTAAATTTTCAAGGGGAAATAAATGTCGTATGTCATGACAAAGTTCATGAGTTTACTGTCATATACATGTACTATGATATAACCTTACTTTTCACCGAAAGGCAGAAGAGGTCATCTTGACAGAAGGGGTGTTACGTACCTCTATAATGTGTAGAGAATGTAATCTCTTATTTTACTGTATGGCTCATGTCAGTCAGTATAATATAACAAAGGTCGATACCATTAATTCAATACAGTAATAAAGAACGATACCCAAACTTTGGCTAATTACAAATAATAATTTGTTAAGCTAACTGTACAATACAAAATCAAATAGAATAAATCTGCGCGCGGATGACTGGTCAGAATGTTAGCACACTTTGTTAGTGCAAGGGAAGTCAAAAGTTGGCATGTCTTCACCTCTCATTTTTCTCTGTATCCGCTCCCTAGAATGATTAACACATGATTGTACGCGGTGTTCAATTTAAAAAAAAACACCAACTCAGCGGTGTTCAATAACAACTATACCAACTCAGAGACAGAGAGAGCTTATGGCAACAATTGCTCACAGCGTCACCCAGAGTTCATGCACGAGATGTACGAGAGCCATGACGTAAACACGATGTAAACAAGTCGACCACAACACCTTCCTTCTTAAAGAAAAAAAAAGAATTTACATTCGTCAGAATGGAATTCTTTTTCTTTTGAAGAACTAAAAGAAAATACATTTAAATCTTTCATTCAAACTATTAAACAAAAGCTTCATTATATCATGATTTAAACGTACAGTGAAAATTAATTTCTGGACGAAGTTTCAGCAAAAACATTATCGTTGCCTTGAATATGTTTTATGTCCAAAATCCAAATTATACTCTTTTAAAAATAGACTCCATCTTAACAGTCTTTGATTTTTAGAGACCATCTTGTTCAAAAATGTTAAGGGATTGTGGTCAGTAAAAACAAGTACTGTATGTAATGAACAACTTAAATAAAAAATCAAACCGAATGCAGAGCAAGAATTAAACCTAAGCATCCTTTTTCTGATGGGAGTGGAATTTCTTAGAGAAATGTCATATAGGGTGATCATCTTCTTGAAAAATATGTTATGTAGGCGACGTGTTAACGTCATATTTACCCGAGCTGTGAACTCTAGCCCCAAGCTCGAAACGGCATTTGGGGGTGTGGCTAGCTAAAAATAGTCTCTCTTGACCTTGTTTACAACTAAATAAAATTAATATGCTGTTTCCTTAGAATGATGTAGAATCATCTGGAGAACTCTGGAAATGAAATGATTGTGTACGGTATTTCTAGAAATATCAGTGTAACAGACTTTAAAATGGGAGAGGATAGCTATTTTGAGGCGGTGCCATCATTTTTATCACGAGCTATTTTGAGCGTGTGTTATTTTTGCTACGAGACAAGAGATTTGTTTACTGTGTGAGTGTAGATTCCTTTTCATCATTGTACCTTTTTATAACATTGTGTAGTTTTCAACATTGTACCGGTACAAGTCAATTATTATTTTGTAAGTCGGTAGCTTTAATTATGTTTCTTTTCATTTTGTAGATTATCATTAAAATATTAAAATTTATTATTGTAATTAGCCCTGGTATGAGTATCGTATTCTTTGTTATAGTATTTTACCTATGGTATCGTCTTTTGTTGTGTACTGTCTTAGATCGGGCCATATACTTGGATAAGATATTAATTTCTTCATATTGATAACAGTACGTAACAAAGAACTTTTCCAATGCCAACATCACTAGCATCTACGACTAATTTAAAATGTTTTTTAAAGTGGGTTGCAATGAAAACAGGTGCATTGGCTAGTATATTTGTAATGTTTTCGAATGCTTCTTATTTAAATTTGTAATATTTTCCTGAACAAATTTCTTAAACAAAGAAATAACTTGATTATATGATTTTAAAATTCTTGACTGTAAATAATTACATCACCAACATAGGGGCTGCAATTTTCCTGGTCAACAATAATTTTAGTAACTAGACTTTGGAATGTAGCTGGGGCATTTTTCCTTCCACACGGCATTACTTTATATTGGTATGAACCATTTGGGATACAGAAAGCAGAGATTTCTTTTTCTCTGTCAGATAGAGGAACCTGCCAATGACCTGATAGTAGGTCTATCTTGTTCACATATTAATTGGCCTCGCATATTAGATCTACAAGATTTTCTATCTTTGGAATTGGAAAGGAATCAGACTATGTAACTGAATTCACTTTCCTGAAACCAGTGCAAAACCTATAAGTTTTGTCAGGCTTTGGGATTAAAATACACGCAGAACTCCAGTTACTAGAGTTGGCTCAAATATATCATTTTTCAAGCATGTATTTTATTTCAGACCGGATTATTTCAAGTTTTTCCAGAGTGACCCTATATGGGTGTTGCTTGACCGGAACTGCATTGCCAAAGTCAACATCGTGTACAGCAATGTTTGTATTATTAGTTACGTCAGGGAAAAGTGAAACAAAATCTGCAATAACAGATTAAACATTTTTTTCTCTGACAAAGACGAATTTCATCGTTTCTTATCAAAGTTGGTGAGTATTTCTGAATATTTAAGTTCAACTTTTTCTGGGACACTAACAAAGGTTTCAGTAACATTTTCTTTAGGTACTGAGGTTACAGATAAGATTGTTTTAACATAAGTTTCTGAGCATGGACCATTATCATCACATTTTCTTTCAACATATTCTTTTAACATATTAATGTGACATAACTGTTTCTTTCTTTTGCTATCTGGTGTTAATAAAATGTAATTCGATTGATTAACTTTGGACTCAACTTCATTAGAATCAAAATATCTAGCTTGTAGTGCCTGTACTGGTATCGGCAAAATTACCAGCACTTTGTCCCCTGAAGCAAACTGTCTGAAATTGGACTTTCTGTCGTACCAAACTTTTATTTTAGATTAAGAATCTTTAAAATGAGATTTAGCCCAATTAAAATGTTAGTTTTAAATTTTAAGACATAGTTCAAATGTCTTTCAGTGGGTGTCGATGATGCGCACGTATCTTTTAGAAGTTTAAGAGGACCGCGAATCGTATGCCAAATACGAGTTCAAAGGGGCTGAATCCAAGTGAATCTTGAACTGCTTCTATTGCAGCGAACAATAGCATGTTGATTCCTTCATCCCAGTCTTTTACTTGTTCTATGCAGTGCGTTCTCATCATGTTCTTTAATGTCTGATGGAATCGCTCTAGTGCTCCCTGCGACTCAGGATGATATGCACTGGACAAGCAGTGTTCAATACCCAATTGGTTCATCACTTGTTTGAATAGTCCAGCCTTTAATTTGGTTCCTTGGTCAGACTGTACATCTTCGGAAGACCAAACAATGTAAAAAAAACTTCGTCAGGGCTTTGACGATGTTCGCAGTCTTGATATTATGTACAAAAATAGCTTCTGGGAACCTTGTTGACGCACACATGTTTGTCAGCGAGTATTGATGACCTGATTTTGTCTTTGGCAGAGTTCAAATGCAGTCTATTATCACGCGAATGAATGGTTCTTCAAACGCTGGAATGGGTTGAAGAGGAGCTGCTGGTATCTTCTGATTTGGTTTCCCTACCACCTGACAAGTATGACACGAACTGCAGTAATCAACCACATCTTTCTTGAGTTTGGGCCAAAGGAAGTGCGACGTGATTTTGTGATAAGTTTTGTTTACTCCAAAATGGACTGAAAGTGGTGAATCATGGGCTAAGTTCAGTTTATCGTACCGGGAATGGGTAGGACCTACTATCTTCCATTCTTTGTCAGCTTTTGGTTCTTGAAGTTCCCATTTTCTCATAAGTATGTCATCTGGTAGGTAATAACATACAGGAAATAGTTCAGACTCTTCTTGGGTCAAAGCGTTCTCTCGAAGTTTAAAATTTTCTGGATCACTCTTCTGCTCTTCGATATGTTGCATTCCAGTTGGTGTCTTGTGATTATTTGACTCTTTGTTAAGACTTGCGAAAAAAGTTGTTCCCAGATCAAAATCAAGATTGACTGTATTAATTTTTGCTGAAATCTTCTTTTCGGAGTACTTTGAACTCATGGCCCTGGTAACAGCACATACCGGATATAACGGAATTTTCTTCTTGAGATTCATTCAAACAAGGTTCGTGAGTAACGATAGGTTCGGCTATCACCTTCCCACCAGCTAAGTCATTGCCTAGCAACAACGAGATGGAGTCCAATGGTATCGTTGGTCGGACACCCAAAATTACAGGTCCGGAGACTAAGTCTGATTTGAGACGGATAAGATGTAAAGGTACATCAATGCAACCCAGCTCGACAGGATGTTGCTCCTAGTAGCAGTAGTTTCAGACAAGGGAAGTATACCCTCAAGTAGTAAGGACTGTGAAGCACCTGTGTCTCTTAAAATTTTAATAGGTTGTAGACTTGAAAAAAAATGGCAGTGATACAAATCCTTCCAATATGAAAGGCATAAAGTCTTGAATGACATAGTAGTTTCTATTGTAGAAGTTTGGAAATTGGTAGGTAAACTCTTGTGGGAGCCTTGAGAACATTTGGCTAGGGTAGAGGAAGTAAAAAAAACTCTGTGTAGAGTCGTCAAAACTTGCACAAAAGTCCTCGGTAAGACGCCCTCTGGAGGTAGACTTCTTCTTGGAGCAAAAAGGATTTTTGCGACAAGCTCATGAAACGCACAGTCAAAACAGGAACGTGGCTGGAGTTGGTAAAACTGGCCTTATTGTTCATGATGGAACTCTTTGATGAGTCGTGACAAACCTCTTTGCAGTTTGTATGGACATCTTGAGAGCCAAAAGTTTGAAAATGTGTTTTCAGATGTATGACGAGACGTACAAGCGGAGACTTTGTGTGGTGTACCAGAAGGTGTCTGAAAGACTTTTTCTGTGTAACAGCTTGCATAATTCAGCAAGCTCGCCAACAACTTCATCAAAGACAGTCAGTGCAGTTCGAAATCGCTGATCCCTTAGTTTCTTCAAACAGTACTTATGAACTGGATCATTATACAGGCCCACCTGCTCCTCGCAGTATTCAGTCAGCACTTGTATGTTCCACAGTATTGCACTTAAAGCAAAGTGCCATGAAAGCCAACTGATTTCATTCCGTGGTTTAAAGGCTACGGAATCACATTCCAACACCTTAGCGAGTTCGGTAAACTGAGTTTTCCGCACTGTCGACCTACTGAACAATGTGTACACTGTCCTAAGGAATGTCTGTCATTAAATTTATATGTTTGCAAGCATCATCGATGCCCATCTCAAAAGCGCAATTCTTACTGCGCTAGCTATCTGGGACTGGGGCATACTTAGCCATAAGGAAGGGTGTGTAATTACTGAACCGCATTCATAGATGTTTTCATGTTGATAGCCAAGAGGATGTTGTCAATCAAAATTTTAACCTGGTCTTCTTTAGCACTTTTACGTTGTGCTGCTTCTTGTCTCATGCCTCGAACAACGACACTTTCTGTAAGCATTCACAGTACACCTCCTGACAGTAGGGAACGAAGTCCCTGTACAGCATCTGTGTGTATTTTTTGCTTGATTTGTCGTTTAATATAATCCAGATTCCAAGCCTCCAACCTTTTCCTTGGAGGAATAACCAGCTGCATTAGCTTTGAAGCACATTTCACAGACAACATTATCATCAATTTCACCATATTTAAACATATCACCCAGCTTGACAGTCTGCTCTGACGACCAATCTGGCAGTGCTGCCTGCATAAATTCAATGAGCCATTCCGTTATAAAATTTGAGCTACACTTTTTCTCAGCAAGCGATGACGCTGACAGTTCGCTTAACTGACATTATTTAAAAAATATTAGCTACTATATTTATAATAAACTAGAGATATGCTATTGATTTACTTTATACACATTCACTGAGCAGTATGCGACACGAAATTTACATGACTGGCGGCTATGGTTCAGAGAGGTTAGCTGGATCCACAAATCTTTTGCTGCCCTCGTGGACACTACTTCTCAGCTAAGTGCTATATTATATTTTTTTTATAGTTTTGTTATTTTTTTTTTCGTTTTTCTGTTTGTTCGCTGATGAAGGCTTTCTGCCGACACGTTCGTTGTTTTGTTGCGTTACTTTTTTCAGTTTGACCTTACTGTGTTTTAATAATTTCCTATTGTGCTAACCTGATTGCAGTCTCCCCCCATTATTACCCTAGCTGGATCCGGTATGTATCGTTAAGTATGTACAGGGTGGGCCAATAAAAGTGAGAACATCTCGTAAAATGTTATTTAATCACATAAAAGTAGTTTAACTACACCCATACTAAATTAAATATTTTACTTATTTACTTACTTACATATTGAACATGATTTCTGATTAGCTATATATTTCGCATAAACATGTATGAAGAATTATAATTAATTAAATTATATTTTGAAATAACTCATATGCTACGAGATGTTCTCACTTTTATTGAGACAGGTGCGCGGCCGCGGGCCTAAAGGGAACATTGGGCACAAGTGTCTTTTGCTCTTGTTTCTTTAGTACCAGATTTGTATGATTTTTGTGGAGGTGTGCCATAAGTTGTTACTGATGCTCTATTGTGCCTGTCTTGTTTTGTGTCGCATGGGCTTTTGTAACAAGCTGATTAACAAGCTAAAGGTGCAATAAAATGTTTTTCCTACAATTTTGTGTCATTAAAATAGCTCAGCACAAAGTAAAATGTATGTAGATCTATAAATTTATTTATATCATAATCAATTATTTTTTATTAATTTTTTTCTGGGGGGGGGTGTTCGAAAATATTGACAGAATTACTTAAAAGGGGGTGGGCATTGAAAGATTGACAGTTGTTGACTTGACGGGTTGGGGGGGGGGGGTCAAAAATTGCTTAAAAAGACGTTATACTTTAACCCCTTGCCGGGGTTGGGGATACATCCATATGGCTATTAATTCCTTTAATATTATTGTTTTAAACGCTTTTAATAGATAATTTCAAACTTTTATCACGTGATGAGATTTTTAGCTACTTTCTGAAATTAACTTTAACTTTAAGATGCAGAATGGAAAGGTAATCAATTATGTTTGCATTTTAAAACATTTAAAAAATAATTGAGTAGTCTACCCTGTTTCTCATGCGCAATCTTCCAAAAATTATTCCTTATACCGGAAGTAATACACACAACTTCGGGGAAAGAGGACGATAATTTCAGTCTACAAATCGAGCTATTCTTGCGTCAAATTTAGTATCTGTTACTCCGTTGTGCAGGATATTTCTTAGATTGGCATTTAGTGCATGGACTAATGGCGGATACTGCGCAACGCAAACCAGGGCTTGTGACAGTGGAATTAAATAAAACGATATGGGAGGTGCCCAGTCGATACAAAATCCAGAATCCTGTTGGAATTGGGGCATACGGTCAAGTCGTGTAAGTTGTGAATATTTTGAATAAGAGGTCAATATTTTAAAAAAATAACTAGGAGTTTCCAATGCGTCTGAGAGAAATAATGATATTTCTACATTTTTCTAAAAATCTGTGCTTCTCACTAATCATTTGAGGTCACTTGCACATGACGTCAGCACAGGTCAAAATACTAAAAATTCCTAAATTGTTAATTTAATAAGTATTATTAAGCTAGTAATTAGTAGGTAGGCCCAAGTCTTCAATTTTACTTTCTTACCCCCTCCCCTTTACTTAGAGTTGTGTTCATTAACTGAAATGAGGACTACTGGCTAAGTACTAAGTTGGCATTTACTGATTTAGACACTAACATGGGCCAAAAAAAAAAAGGAAGTGTCTACACGTCCGGCGCGCCGGACTTTTTATCCCCTGCACTAAACGTCCGGCGCGCCGGACTTTTTAGTGCGGGAGCTATACGTCCGGTGACCAAGTCACATGACCCCCGTAACAAACCCTATTTCTCAGTACTGACCTAGTTGTAAGATAAGGCTGTTCAATATGAACCAGTGTGGTCTTGTGGTAGAGTAGACGCTTAGCGACCTTACGATATGTGATAGGTTACTGGATCGTGATTGAATTTTACCCTTTTTTTTCTTATTATTTTAATTAAAAGAGTATATTTTATATTTAATTTATTATGTTTCTTTGTAACAATAGTCAGAGCTTTATGAGATTTAAAGGACTTTTTTTTTGTTGAGTCGGAATACTAGTAATACTAGTACGTCTACTAATCTACACTTACTAGTTAGTTAGTTAGTTAAGTATAGGCCGACTAGTTTAATATTCACAGTCAAATGCTTAGTTTATGTATCTCATAGTCATAGCATATGAATATATTAACATTTTCTGTATTTATTTATTATCTAGGGATCGGCTGACTATATAATATGTAATTACTGTACACAATAGTGGAATATCATATGCAATGCTTCAATGCAACTATTTTGCCGGCGACCTCTTGTCACATGACATATCTTCCACTAGCGGTCACTAGCTCGCCGGAAAAATTTCTCCAACTAGGCGTCCGGCGGTCATGTGACTTGGTCGCCAGACTTTTTATCTCCCGCACTAAACGTCCGGCGCGCCGGACGTGTAGACACTGCCAAAAAAAAATGGCAATATTGTTAATATTAATATGTAATAGAGTAATAATAGTATAGTAATAGATCATATTATTAGAAAGTTATAAAGGCCGGCACTATGTACACTGCGGCGGTGTACCTAGCAAAACCATGGACTTTGGCCTGCACACACCGCAGCGGTAAAAGCAGTAAAACCTTGGTCATTGCCAGTCTTTAACTCTATGCAGTACTTGTAAAAGTAATCTTTAAACTCTTGTTAAAACTGAAAACTATTTATTTAAAAATTATTTAATACCTGCAAGATTAAGCAAAATTAGAACTGATATTTTTTTGTGCGCAGAGCTTGAGTCCTGCATGAACGTAAGGGAATGACGTTCCTGTAAAACTGTAACTGTAATTTTTTTTTTAATTTGGTAATATGCTAGAATATACATTTTTTTTTATTTTGGGGGTTGGTAGATATTTGGGTAAGCCCCACACTTTTGTAAAGAGCAAGCATTTCTTAGTGTTTTATTGGTCGTATCTGGCCTCTTCGTTAGTGAAACGCATTTTTATATCCTAACCTGTTGCTTGTAAAAAAAAAACAACCCCACCCCAATATTATATTGTTTGCACAGATTTTTAGGTTAAAATTGGCTTTAATAGATGTATATGAGTGTCAGAAATTCAAGATAATTATTAAATGTACGTTCTTTCTGCCAAACCCACCTCCCCTCCGACAACCGCTATACGCAGCAGTATGCAAAATATCCCAAATCAACAACCTCCTCCTCCTTCCATAATGCGTTAAAGGATGGACCTATATATAATACTTTCTATAGTTTTCTCATTTCTTATTACTTTCACATTCAACATATACTTAAAATATTTCAATTGCTACAAAATATTTTTAAAATTCTCATAAAACTACTGTTACAAATGCACATAATAAATTAAATATAAAATATACTTTAAATTAAAATAAGAAAAAAAAAGTAATATTCGATCCCCATCTGGTAAATGATCACATAATATAAGGTCGCTTAGCTTCTACTCTACCACAAGACTACACAAGTTCACATCGAACTGCCTTATCTTAAAACCAGGTCAATGGGCATGGTACATTTTTGCCGCGGTGTACGCAGGCATAGGTCCATGGTTTCGCTAGATGCACCACCACGGTGTACGCAGAGCTAGGTCCATGGTTTTACTAGGTACACCGCTGCGGTGGACGCAACCACTTCGTATTATAAATTATAAATTAGTAGGTACTTTCTAACTTTGACAGAAATTTTAAATATTGTCATTTTAATGGGCTAGCTATAACACAATAACTATAATAAGCTTTGCAAAAACATCATTTCATCTATCTTTTATAGAAATGAAGTTATTTTTTGGTGAATTTTTTAATCCCACTTATTTATCTTTGTATTTAATGAAAAAAAACGAGTGACCAACTTTCCTCACTTATGCCTTATTTTGTCCACAACCTTTTTATTTTAAAAGGAAGGAACAAAAATAACATGTTTATTATATTTTAATGAATTATATGCTTCAGTTAAATCTTAAATCAATTCTTATATTTATAAAAGGTAAGTAGAAGTCTTTTTTAAAATAAAATTGAATGCATGAGATTATAAATTTAATATACTAATCACCAATAAAACTAACTCAAGCATACCTGTACTGGGGGGTAAAAGGTAATGGGGATCTTCTGCCTGTCATTTCCGGTTAGAGTGCCCTACAGACTTCTTTATCTTGTTGATGAATCCAACAAATCTCTCTTTCATAAACTTTGTCGTCACCATCTGAATCCAAACGTGCCGCCTTATTGGATATGGAAGGAATTTCAAGATTTGCAACAGAAAGTTAAAATTTTTCTTTCACCTAAAAGAAAGCCTAACATTAACAACTAATCATAATTCTGTATCGATATAATTTTTAGTTTCTTTTGAAAATTATTCAAGTTATGTGTTTATTAAAACGTATTCCTTTTTTTTTTTGTGTTTATCTAATTAGAAATATATTAAATATTTGTTGATATAAATGTTACCAGTTTTCTTATGTCCTAGTAAAAATATAATTACTATGATGATGTTGAGTCTTAATTATTTATTTTAATAAACTTGTTATAGACTAATCCATATATGTTATCTAATTTTAAACAAGTCACAGCGAAGCGATTTTCACAAAATATATAAGAAATAATTTTAATTTTAGACTTAGAAATGTACCAGAATGCATAACCATTACTATAATCAATAATATTATATCATAAATAGTAGTAGCAACTACTTTTTATTGTGTTATTATTCCATTAATTATAATTTAATATAATTATAAATGCCTCTAATAAGTCCAAAATTCACCGGACTACACGAACTACAATTATTTAAAATAATTTAATTTATTAGGTTGTATTAATTTCTAATAATAGTGTAAAACTGTTTCCCCTTAATTAACTGATTGTCTTCCACGGTTTATTAAAGATGAACTATAATGATAATATTTTAAAATTAAATTGGAAACAAGAACCATTTCTGACAACCCCCTTTATTTTCTTACACCTTCCAGTCCGAAAGGCATAATTATTTTTATTGTTGCCCTTATTCATGAAATAAATTTAGTACCCTTTATGAATGAATGAAGCAGTATTGAGGTAATTCACTATGTGTTTGAATTTTACATTAAATAATAATAAACAGTACATAATGATGTATTAAGCTAAATACCCTACCGGTCACAAAATTCTAACTGCTGCTAATATGATATCCCCGTGTTTTGGAAAAATATACACTCTACGTCACTGATAATTTAAATACTATTATTAGAAATCTGTGACGTAATATACTACCGCAAAAGTTTTTGCATTATTTTTGGATATGCGCAGAACATGTGCGCGTGTGGGTATTGCAGTGCCTAATATTAGTAGTAGTAGTAATACACTCCGCTTTGATTTTCCAAACTAATTGGGACCAGGGTTATTACGGATAACCAATTTGTTTAATAATCCAACATTCCCATGGCAATGGAAAAGTTGCGTTAAAGAAGTTACAATATAATCTTACCATGCCATAGCTACAAGATAGGGGTTTGGCTTTAGACTGATGATTCAAATAAAATCTGAGGTCACATTGTCTTTGCACGCATGTATTATGTATTCTGCTTCGATATATATTAAGAACAAGTTAGCAGTATGGTCACTGCATGTACATATGTTATGTATTTTACCCGGATTGTGGGGCAGGGGGTCAACATTGTTTTTTAAACAATTTTTAATGTTCCATGGCATGCAACAATACTATTTTTAAAAGACAGGTTTCGGATAACTGAAATTTAAGATCATTGGCATTCGGAAAATCAGTACTCTACTGTAATAACTATCAGTAGACCTATCAATCATGGATTAGGCCTTTCTCTATTTGATATCTAGGCCAATCTTTCTAACTAGGCCTAACCTAAATCCTAAGTCGGGGTAATTTACTATTTATCTATGTCATGTAGTAGGTAAGTCATATTTCTAGCTTGAACACTAGCCCCAGAAACAGTTGTACACCTTTTAACTCAGTGCCCCAAACTTGTCAATAAATTGTTATATGGCACAGGTCAACAATATAAATGATTTTGGATTCTGACCTCTTTTGGTATTTTTGTATGGAACCCGTAAAAGAAGTATATAAAAGCGTATTTGAGTGAAATTAATGAGGGATATAATTATTTATTGTCAATAAATCTGCTACATTTGGCACACAATAATTGTATCCCTAAAATAATTAAAGCAATTTGTTTGCTTGTTGAGTACTAATTCTAACTACATGTCTGCCATCTTGTGGGAACTTGTGTATTAAAAAATGGCTCATTAGCTAATAAATTCGTAATTCCTTCCATACTGAATAGTACTCATATCCATACTCATTTCCATTCCTGTCTCCTTCTGGTGTTAAGTTTTGCAGACACAGTTTCACATGTGCCAGCAGCACTGTTTCATAACCGATAACTGAAATCAACATCTATTTGGCAATGGGATGTCCACCTCTGACTTAATGAAAAATGCAGTGAACATGAATATACAGGTGGAGAGGATGCAGCTATGTAAAAAATCTGTAATTTTGTAAAAAAAATTCAGGTTGTCCGTCAAGTGTTCTTTAATAACTTATCAGCCCAACCCTCAGATGCCACTGATTTCACAAAATAAAATATCAGATAACTGCACTTGGTGCGTAATATTTTCTTTTGTTTTACAGAAATAGTTGGTGTTATAAATCTGCAGTATACAAGCGGATGGGTCATTCAAATATTAATATAGTTCAGGAGCCCAAAAAATGTCTGGTTATGAGCCTGGGGGAGGGGGCGCACTTATTAGCATTCTTGCAATGTGCATCACTGGTATGCATGCTTGTTCAAATTTAACCGCCCCCCCCCCCCTTTCCTGCTCAATATTACATTATATAAAGGATGTATACGAAAAACTTTGTTTTTAAGGGTTGTTTAATTCATAATGAAAAACACTGAACATGAGTATAAAGGTGGAAGGGGGGCAACTATGTCAAAAATCTGTCTTCTTGTAAAAAATTTCACTTTGTGCGTCAAGTGTTTTATCATAATTGGTATGCCCAATAGGCTCCAAAAAGATGAAAACTTGATGGAATGGAAGTCAACAAAGACTGGCTTTTTAAAAATCTATGAGTTGCTGAGTGATATTTTCACTGCATGTTCTTCCACTTTGGAAACCAGCTTGTTGCTCCTTCAGATTATCAATTCTTAAATTGTTTTTTTTATAAATACTGTTACCCCTTGATAGGATTAACTTTTCACTGCCTGGGTATGGCTATCATAAGACATGAGTCCTCAAAGAAATGAAAGGAAGATTTATAATTTTTGAGCGTGAAACTATTTATCAATTTCACAAAAGTTAATATTCTAAGAATCGAAATCAATTGTATTATAAGTGACCTTTTATTCATGGTAAATTTTTAAAAATTTGATAGCCTATGAAAAGCAAACTAATCCTTCTTGGAATTCAGGAATTAGGATCTTATCTAAAGAAAGTTTATTCAAGACTCTTGCTATAGTTTATAATGCATCCTTCTAAATAGTAACTTTTCAATTACATCATAAATGTTTTTGAGATGCATGTAGAAAGCCATCACATAAAATATCTGGTGTGGTGTGTGCTTGCTAAGTCCAATAAATGAATTTCTTCTAATGAATACAGCATGTACTTGTACACATTGAACACATATGAACTTATTGTGTTGTAAAAAAAAGTACTGTTGGCATCAATACTTCACATGCACTTATCAGTCAGATTATAATGTGGATTTGTATCCACCGGGGTGGGGGGTGTGTGTGCGCGTGTACTCTTTAACATTATGGATTCTCTGTTATCACATCTTGACCCAATGGGACAGTTAGTTCAAAGATAGTATGGCCAGGAGTTGGAGGTAAGATGTCACAGCATACAGGATGCTTCATACCTAAGTTCTCTGCATTACAAAATAAATACATATGAGTGTACAATATGAGTATTATGAGCATTATACATTATTAGTGTTTTAAAATTTTATATTTAATATATCTTCCAGATCTGCAACTGACAACCTATTATGCACGCGAGTGGCCATTAAGAAACTTGCCAGACCTTTTCAAACTGCCATCCATGCCAAAAGAACGTACAGAGAACTACGTATGTTAAGGCATATGAACCATGAGAATGTAAGTGCAATATTTTAGAACATCCAACGTTTTTTCTATTGCTCTTTGTGTTTTTAAAGCTGTAATCCTATCAAGTTGGTATTTAAATACATTGGAACCTCGGTCACCAAGCTCAGTCTGTTCCTAGGCCACATTTTAAACCGAAACTTTCATGAACCGAAATAAATTTTTCCATTGAAATCAGTGTAGATTCAATTAATTTGTTCCAGCCTTAGAATTATGGTAATTTTACATGTTTAAGTGTTGTTCTATTATGAAAAATATATTTTTTTATCTGACCTAGCAGCCTCTCCGTGTCTAGCAGCCTCTCTGTGTCTAGCAGCCTCTCCGTGTCTAGCAGCCTCTCCGTGTCTACCCAACCATCTTCTCTAGCACTTTAGACCTTTGCTTCGTTGATACAGTCTTTCCTTTAGTCACATCAGTCACCTGTATTGCCTTTTTTTTTTTGTTATCCAAGGCTCCACTGTAATTTGTACAAATTTCTTTTTATAAACAAAAATTCCACCATATTAATGAAAGAGACTTCTGTCTCTCCCCACTTATTTAATGAAGAGACTTCTGTCTCTCGCCACATATTAATGAAAGAGACTTCTGTCTCTCCCCACTTATTTAATGAAGAGACTTCTGTCTCTCCCCACCAGCTACTTGCATATATAAAAGAAGAAGTTGTTAGCACATATTCTCTAGTTGTACTGGTAGCTTTAATTCCTTTTAATTGTTCAGCAGGATGAGCATTTCCAAAGTCTGACATTAATTATAACATTTTAAATACCTCAAATTTCAAAATAGGTGATTGATCTAATTGATGTGTTCACACCAACAGTAACCCTACAGGATTTTACAGATGTGTAAGTACATTATAATTGCAACTTTTAAATGTGACCGGGATTCCGGTCGACAAGTTGGCCACCGGACCCCCTCAACGTTAACCTGGGGAACACGACCACCGTTGCGTGTCCCGCGTGGACAGACAAAGGCATGAATGGTACCTTCCGGAATTAAACAGTTCCTACAGGACTGCCAGCTGTGACGTTTTCACAGTTGGAGGAAAAGGCAGTGACGGGGTAGGGATCATGATTACAAGTTGCCGTTAAAGGATATGAGGCGAGAGGCTGAGGTGGAAGTCTCTGGCCGATGATTCTAGATATGTAGCCCTGAGAAAGCTGCTCCTAGGCAACTGTTTGGTCCCAGCTACTTCGCAAGCTAGTTGCGAGGTGAAAACCCACTGTAGAACCCCTCTTCCGACGCTTCCCCAGGATGGGTGGGGGAAGATATTAGGACATAAATTTGCCATCCCAACTCCAAGAAAGTATATCGTGTGCACTGTGTGTATACGCAGTCTTGGACCGACCGGGTGTCCTTGGGTTGGGGCGGCCTCAAGCAGAACCCCATCGAGCAGACTTGGGTGGGGGGGCCGTCCAGTCCTTGCAAAGGGACATCTCCAACGGGCTGCAAGCGGCCTGATTTTCAGGCTGGGGGGGGCTTTGGGGGGGCATAAGGAGCAATAGCTCGACGGCTTGCTGATGCCATTTCCTAATGTGACATTTCAAATGTGACCATTTGAGTAATTGTAGTGGACCATTTTATCTGATCTAATATTACCTATTAAGCACTCATTCAAATCTAACCCCTACCTGTTAAAAAAATTTTTATAATTATTTATTTTTTATATATTATTTACACATTTAAAGAATTAAAAATACTTACTAGATTCAAGAGAAATGTTTCTCATTTAAGATACCTGGTGACTCCATTGATGGGTGCTGATCTCAACAACATACTCAAAACACAAAGGCTTAGTGATGACCATGTACAATTTCTTGTTTACCAAATTCTCAGAGGTTTAAAGGTAACTATTTAGCATTGTGACAGCAGTTTATGTATGATCATTAAGAATGTATTTTTGTGGTAGTAGGTCATGTACTATTGTGACAGCAGTTCATGCATGGTGATTAAGAATGTACTTTAGTGATAGTAGTTCATCTATGGTGATTAAGAATGTACTATTTTATAATTAATCAGAAAAAAGACATTTCGCTTTAAAATAAACAAAGAAAATCAACAGAATTGCTATTGCATATTTTTTACAGTGGAAAAATAATAACTAATCTTGAGATGGCACTCACATAAATTTAAAGATGACATGAGATGGCACTCACATATATTTATATGCCCATAGTCCTTGTAATTTCTTTTCTGTTATTTCAGTACATTCATTCAGCTGGAATTTTACACAGGGTAAGAAATCTATTTGCCATTTTCTTATCTATCAACTTAGAATTTTCTTCAATATTAGTCATTTCTTATTTCTGCCAAGCAATTATGATTTTATTACATAATCTATTTCTCTGGGTTAAGCACTTAGCACAGGTCGTAGGTCAAGTTAATCGTGCAGTTTAATGTCATCAAAATTGATTGTCTTTTATTGATATCTTTGTGACACATAGTTGCATATTTGATTTGATTCACCTATTAGTATACAAGCAATTTTAGGAAGATCTGACCTAGTTTCATCGTAACATTTGGAGCATGTATTTAGTAATATGAGTACTCATTTATATTTGATGAGAGGCTTATGTATGTACTAGCAATCTCTTGATAAAATATAAAACAAAGAGATTTTTTTAAATCAGCTCAATATGCTTGATACTTTCAGGACCTCAAGCCAAGTAATATTGCAGTGAATGAAGACTGTGAATTGAGGGCAAGTTGCTTTATTATTTAGTTATTTTTGTATCATGATTTCAAACAATAAACATAGTTTTTCAAGTTCTTTATTTACCCAAGAAATGTTGTCCTGAATAAATTTTTTTGAATGAACCCCCATCCATCATTTGTGAAACTATAAGGTGTGTGAGGAAAGGAATGAGACAAACTAGTCAGACAAAATTTATGTATCTGATGGTTTCATCTCATTCTACTACACTATGTATCTGATGGTTTCATCTCATTCTACTACACTATGTATCTGATGGTTTCATCTCATTCTACTACACTATGTATCTGATGGTTTCATCTCATTCTACTACACCATGTATCTGATGGTTTCATCTCATTCTACTACACTATGTATCTGATGGTTTCATCTCATTCTACTACACTATGTATCTGATGGTTTCATCTCATTCTACTACACCATGTATCTGATGGTTTCATCTCATTCTACTACACTATGTATCTGATGGTTTCATCTCATTCTACTACACCATGTATCTGATGGTTTCATCTCATTCTACTACACCATGTATCTGATGGTTTCATCTCATTCTACTACACTATGTATCTGATGGTTTCATCTCATTCTACTACACTATGTATCTGATATCTGATGGTTTCATCTCATTCTACTACACCATGTATCTGATATCTGATGGTTTCATCTCATTCTACTACACTATGTATCTGATGGTTTCATCTCATTCTACTACACTATGTATCTGATATCTGATGGTTTCATCTCATTCTACTACACCATGTATCTGATATCTGATGGTTTCATCTCATTCTACTACACCATGTATCTGATGGTTTCATCTCATTCTACTACACCATGTATCTGATGGTTTCATCTCATTCTACTACACCATGTATCTGATGGTTTCATCTCATTCTTGTGTCCAAGAGGAGCTCACAGATTTATTTCTCCCTTGAACTTTCTGTTTTAGATTTTAGATTTTGGTCTAGCTCGTCTTACAGATGAGGAGATGACAGGTTACGTAGCCACAAGATGGTACAGGGCCCCAGAGATTATGCTTAACTGGATGCACTACAATCAAACAGGTAGAATCTACATGATGGCTTTAAACAAACATTGGACTACAATCAGGCTTTAAACATACAATGTACTACAGTCAGACTTTAAACATACAATGTACTACAGTCAGACTTTAAACATACAATGCACTACAGTCAGACTTTAAGCATACAATGTACTACAGTAAGACTTTAAACATACAATGGACTACAGTCAGACTTTAAACATACAATGTACTACAGTCAGACTTTAAACATACAATGCTATACAAACAGACAGCTTTAAATAGAAATGCTCTCATATAATAGATGTGTCAAAAATTTGAACTATAAACTAAGAGGTTGACAAAGATGAAAACGAATGAAACTGACACAGTATAATGTACAACTATCACAGTACAAGGTACAATTGCCACAGTGCAATGTACAACTGTCACTGTACAAGGTACAACTGTCACAGTACAAGGTACAACATACAAGTGTACAATGTACAACTGTGTTCTGCCATGTTATTTTTAAATAAGTCCATTTGTTAACATTTAACCTTTTTTTATTGTTACAGTGGATATCTGGTCAGTTGGCTGTATTATGGCAGAAATGTTAACTGGACGACCTCTCTTTCCAGGCAGCGATCGTATCCTTTATTTTTTCATGTGATAATAAGATGCAACCATCTTAGCCACTTAAATTCTTATTTTTAAACTCTTTGTGCACTTTTGTTTTATAAAACAATGTTTAGAAATTATTTTAAAACTCATCAACTCTACTCCGTGGGTGAGATAACTCAATCTCATTATTTAGAGCTATGGGGTACGACAACTTAGAAGGAACAAAATTATTTTCGGGGAGAAAAGTGCAATTTAGGTTGTTAGGCTTTCATATCTTTGGTCAAGGTCAAGGCTGTTTGGCCATGTAAACATGTACCATCAATTGACAAGAAATAATTCTTCAGATTGAAAGAATATTATTTTTTTTTTCTTTCTTCATAATAATTTCATTGGGTCAGTTAAGCTCTACTTAACTTGCATAAATTGAGTTTAGAAACATCAAACAGGAATGAGGAACTTCTCTGTAGTGAAAAAGTGGGAGGTGTCCACACGCATGCTACTCTTTGTCCAAAAATGTGGATGTACACCATAGTAAACAAAAATGTTTGTAAATGCGTACTATGCGTAAGACATTTTTTGTGTGATATATTTTATTTTGAAGCTATTAAGTATATGAAATAAAATAACTTGGGATTTTTCCCTGAGTTCCCATTAACTTAAGAACCAGACAATTTTATTTCTTTTAACAAAATAAAAGAATTTTTTTTTTTTTTTTTTAAATAAAAAAATTTCCCCCAAATTTCCATAGAAGTCTTATGGGTCCCTGGGATCTCACCTATGTGTTTTAAGTAATAGGTTTTATCAGAGGTTTTTCTTCCATTACTGGACCTGTTATTATTTTGTATATGTATAAGGATCTAGTATGTTCCCTGTGTTTCCTTAATTTAACACCAGACATTGACCAGCTGACAAGAATCTTAAATCTTGTAGGCACTCCAAATGATGAACTCATGGAGGAAATCAAGAGCCAAGATGTAAGTACTTGACGCCCGTTTCACTTTTTTATGGAACCTTATAGTCAGAATCAATAAAAATGTAGGAATTTGCATCGTTTTCATAACTGATGACAAGTAATTTAAGGAAAATTGGAAATAAGTGAAACAAAGGAAGGTTAAATTTTAAAAAAGGAACGCAACAAAACAACGAACCTGTCGGCAGGAAGCCTTCGTCAGCAAACAAACAACAGAAAAAAAAAGTATAAATTTTTTAAAATATAAATATAGCACTTAGCTGAGAAGTAAAAGAGGGCAACAAAAGAATCACAATTACAAAATATTCCGATTAAGCTTATCTGGATATGGTTATTTGGCGGACAGGCTTACAATATAGACTAGTGTATAGGTCACAGGCAGACAGGCCTACAATATAGACTAGTGTATAGGTCACAGGCAGACAGGCCTACAATTTAGACTAGTGTATAGGTCACAGCAGACAGGCCTACAGTATAGACTAATGTGTAGGTCACAGGCAGACAGACCTACAGTATAGACTAGTGTATAGGTCACAGACAGACCTACAGTATAGACTAATATATAGGTCCCAGGCAGAAAGACCTACAGTATAGACTAATGTATAAATCACACTTTTTTAACCAAAAAAAATCGATAAAAATCAGGGTTGCAACCTATCCGATGGACATAATGGTCTATAGTAGACGCGGAGTAACAGTAGACCAAGCGTGCACCACGAGTTGACCATAAGTTAGAGTTAGGGAGAAAAACATTTCCCTGCTGGAAAAAAAGGCATTACATTATTTTTAAAGTTTATTAAATATCCTATAGGCAAAGAAAATCGATTTTAAAGTTGTTCTGGAAACATTTTTGTGCCTTACGTTAAATTAGTTAAATTTTCATAAAAAAAGAGACATGTAACTCCTAAAGCTAAAGCTGCAACCTTTTTAAGGGTGTGACGTCTGTTATATTAGCTATATTTACATTTAAAAGGGACATGTAAATCCCAAAGCTGAGGCTGCAACCTATCTTAAGGGTCAACTGCAAAACCAAAGTTTTACAATACTTCAGCTTGGCCAAACGTACGTCTGACATCTTTATACTGCTGCGTGCAAGGGCAGAAACTCTATGACTTGACCGGGCATCTGACATCTTTGTACTGCTGTGAGCAAGGGCAGAAACTCTATAACTTGACTCGGACTTGTGACATCTTTGTACTGCTGTGTGCAAGGGCAGAAACTCTAGGACTTGACAGGGCGACCTATTGTCTTATCTAGTTTCTATAACACTATAACTGAGGAACTTGATTATTTCCATTCAGGCCAAACTGTTCATAAAATCTCTACCTGTGATGACGCGAAAAGATTTCAAACAAGTTTTTCTTGGATCCAATCCACTAGGTAAGCTGTTTTCTTTAGACAGGCTTGAGAATATTTACAACTTAAGATATCTTAATTGAAACTAATTACCAAGTTAAGTTATCTTAATTGAAACTAATTACCAAGTTAAGATATCTTAATTGAAACTAATTATTAAGTTAAGATATCTTAATTGAAACTAATTATTAAGTTAAGATATCTTAATTGAAACTAATTACCAAATTAAGATACCTTAATTGAAACTAATTACCAAGTTAAGATATCTAATTTGAAACTAATTACCAAGTTAAGATATCTTAATTGTACTAATTACCAAGTTAAGATATCTTTATTGAAACAAAGATAAGATAAGATTCTTTTATTGATCCAAACAAATGGAAATGTTTTTTTTATTGCATTGTACATATACATCTTCAGCACACACATAAACACATATTTTTCAACTAAAACAATTTAAATACAAGACATCTAGATTAAATTATTTCACTAGTTTAAAAAATTCAGTAAAGTCCCTTAGTCATAGCAGGGACTTATGAGTTCTCATTTAAAATATTTGTGACTTTCTGGAGGAGCACGCTGATAAATTCGTACAGATTGCGGAACAAAAGAATTAGGTAGTCCTCTTTTATTCCTCGCCCTTAAAGAAAGAATTTGTCAGTACGGTCCGATCCTAAGTATCTGTGATGAAGAGGGTGGGATGTATCATCTAAAAAATGTTTAGTTTTACAATAACATCTTTCTTTAAGTGAAGGATATTTATTTTTTGGGATGTTCCTAGCTTTCTTGATTAGTCTGTTTATTTCTGTGTTTAATATCAGACGATGAATTCCCTTAGTACCATACTTGAAGTTGAAGAAGTCAAAGTAGAACTATTTTGTGACTTTTTTTTACTATATTGTTACAGGGTAGGGCCATTTTCTTTATGTACCCCATGAACCTAGCCGTATCAGATTATCATCTTCCAGTAAGGGTGACATGTCTTTATCGAAGACGTTAACCGGCATTTAAGGTCAAGTCACGCGAAATGATCAGTATAAGACTGGGTGTATCCCCCTACAGTCAGAGGGAGACAAGATGAGCATATCGATGCGTGACTAGCTTTCCGTTACATTTGCTAAGTACTAGATATGGCCATTCAATAGTTAGCAGAAATAGTAATTCCAGGAACTTGGACTTGTGATAGTATTATTTATATTACTGTGAGAATTTAGATATTTTTATTGTTAGATCTGTATTCATTTCTTTATATGTAGATTTCATGTATCTTTGTTCACATTATATTCCATGTAATAAAGTACATTTATATAGAGCACTGATTGTCTTTATTTTAGCCAATAGTGTGTCTAAAATCTACCTGTGTTAGCCCCTTTTTAAATCCCCTAGACCACGAGCTTGTTCAAATTCCTTGGACACAATAGGGGGCGCAACAATATTAACTCTTTCGCTGTGGAATTTATTTTATAGAATAAATGTACATTCTTTTCAAGGAGCAAAAAAGAGTTAGATGTTGGGTTTATAAAAAAAAAAATATTTTAAATATTTTTGTTTGTTTATAAGGCTAATCTTGGTATCAAATGAAAGAAAATTGAATGGACTATATGTTGGTAAACTAATTTCTTCAGTTTAAATAAAATAATTAAGAGAAAAGAAACTTAATCTTGCATTTCATTGTAATTAGTATTCTTTAAATAATTAGAACTGTTTTGAGTGCAGTGCCAATCATCGGCTGGGAAAATTTTGCCTCTAAATGATTTCTCAAACCCACTTTTCTGTTATGGGCCATAATAATAGCAAGGAAAGTGGGTGCAGGTACAATTTAAAAACCAAACAGGAAAAAGGCAGCTATGTAAAATTGTAATTTTGGTTTATACCGTATAGAGTCAATGTACTAAATCTTTTTATTTATTTATTTTCCATATAAATTCTATCCGGTGTATTACTTGCATACAGTATACCAGTAAATGCAATGTCTTATATGCCATTATAGTTAGCACTATTGAAAAGTTAAGAAACTGGAAAAAGTGCTTGTTTATTGATGTTGTATAGGTGTTATAGTCTCCCCTACTATGATTTTCTGAACTTTTTACAAAGGATGGTGTAAATCACATTGAATCCTGTGCGAGTAAAACCATCTTTGATTCTGGATATTTTCCAGAGGGAAAGTGATATTATCACCTTCAATCACATCGGGACATGTGTTACGGTGGCTCCGATTTCAACTTTTGGTGCCTATATGCGCTTTAATAGCAGGGAGGTGACTTCTAACAAACATGTCCCAAGGCTCTTGTCCCTCCCTATATCAGGGAGGTGACTTCTAACAAACATGTCCCCAAGGCTCTTGTCCCTCCCTATATCAGGGAGGTGGCTTCTAACAAACATGTTCCAAGGCCCTTGTCCCTCCCTATATCAGGGAGGTGGCTTCTTACAAACATGTTCCAAGGTCCTTGTCCCTCCCTATATCAGGGAGGTGGCTTCTAACAAACATGTTCCAAGGTCCTTGTCCCTCCCTATATCAGGGAGGTGGCTTCTAACAAACATGTTCCAAGGCTCTTGTCCCTCCCTATATGAGGGAGGTGGCTTCTAACAAACATGTTCCAAGGTCCTTGTCCCTCCGGAAAGTGAATAGAGGAGGTTTTTTTAAAAATCTCATTGGTCACAGGATCTGCAGGTTTTTTGAGAACTAGATAACCAGCCAAAAGGCTGTAGGGATGAATAGTTCAAATGAATTTAGACCTATCCCCACTGTCTGGTCATACCTTTAGTTTGAGTGACAGCGTCTTCTAAACTTGGCTTACAATTGTAACCATAATCTACATCAGAAAAGATCCAACATTTCTGCCATCCTTTACCAAAATTCCTCATCATTGTTGCAGAGTTTTCTTAGTCTCAGCAATTGAGAAAAAGGAAAAAAGAATTTTTACATGACTGAGGATGAGACAATGAGTATAGCATAGGAAACTGTGACTGTCTGTTTTCTTATAAAAATAATTTTGTAACCATAATTAAAGTTTAATGTGTATTGTTTTATTTACACAAATGGTTTGTGTCACATTAATTGATATAGGATAGTGATATACACTTCTGAATTGAAAGTGCAGCTTGTTTGCATTATTTTCCTTTTTTTTTCATAATGGTTTCAAATATTTGATAAATTATGGCTTGTTGTGTTTCTTCTTAGAGCAACACTTGAAAAAGTTCATTAAATCTATAGATACTATGTTTAATTGTTTTCCTCATGTGTTTATGATACTATTCAACAGCCATTGATCTACTTGAGAAAATGCTGGATCTCAACACAAAGACAAGACTCAATGCTACACAAGCCCTTGCACACGAGTATCTAAAACAGTATGCAGATCCTGCTGACGAACCAGTGTCTGAGAAATATGACATGACTTTTGAAGATTATGACCTTAGTATCAATGAGTGGAAACGTAAGTGTTAAAATTTTATGACTTAAACTGGAATGCGATGAACTCTTTCATTGTATATTTTGTATCAATTTACCAATTTAAATTCTTGCCGTTTAAATGTTCTCTTTTTTTTCTTATTTGGATATTTTCTGCTAAATAAAATTCTACAGAATTTATTGATTCTTATTTGTTTGTTAATATTTCTCTGTGCTTGGTTTTTTTGTATCCTGGTGAAAAATATAACTATTGTATGCTAATTTATTTTTCTTTCCATCTGATCAAGCAAGGTTGTTGTCTTTTTATGTCCTTCGGTCCATCTTATTTTTTTTTAATTTCTATATCTTTCAGAGCTTGTATTTGAAGAAATAGAAAAATTTCAAGCTGCCAATCAACCTTCATAGCATGTACATATCCTGAAGCTGTATTGGAGTAGGTTCGTTCAGAGGACTATTTAAAATCACAGCATTGGAGCAAAGGGCAACTCAGTGAATTTTTTTTGTTTTATTGTAGAGAAATAAGCCTGAAGTGAAATTTAACTAAGAAGATCTTGTGTTAAATTATTATAAAAAAAAAAACAATTGATTGACATGAAAATAAACTCACTTTTTATGGGTAATTTTTCACTTTTTTATCATGAAATCATAACATTCTGTATTTTTTTTTAAAATTTAATTAAGGGTAAATAAGTTTTGTGGTAATTTTTATACAATATTCATTATCACCTAGTGACAAATAGTTTATTTTGGTTTGAACATTTTTGTTGCAGTTTTGTTGATTGATTCAAAGCTTTGTAATTGACTGTTAATTAAGAACATGTTAAATAATTGATGACTTGTACTAACATGTTTTTTTTGTGCTGTTTTTGTTTAAAAATATAATTGTATTTTTTTTTTTCATGCGCAGTGCAGCATGTCTATTCATCTTGTCAAATGGACAGTAAAACCATAAAAGCGTGATTGTAGTGATCATACAGGCGTTAATAAGGAAAGGAGAGAAAGTATTTACAAAACCTTATTTCAAATTTAAACATTTGTAAAAGCTTCTTAACGCTCTTCATGGGAATTTTTTTTTTTAAAATCATTCTTTTAAAATGAAAGAAAGCTTGACAGACTTCGACTTGACCTCTTATATAGTGCTGTAACTTTCCTAACAAAGAATAATCAATGAATCATTCTTACGTGTGCTACTGTCAGAAAATGATGTATGAATTGCAAGTAGGTGCAACTACATACGTTATGGGAATTCTGTTTCAAAATAAGTTCCTCTGTCATGAGATTAATTTATTTAAAGCTAAACTTTGATGTATTTTTTAAATCCTTTATATAAACTTCAATTTTGTTTGTTGCTGGCCAAAATCTTCGGATGGCTAATTGACCCACTTCCTGTCAACCTATGGAGCAGAAACTTGGCGCATAGACTCGTTGCTGATGACAACACATTCTGTCAAATTTTCAACCCCACCCCCAAAAATAGTTTTTCTGTTTTTCAAGGGAAAGATGAAGGAAATATGATGCAATTGAATTCAGGAAATAAAATTCCAGATAACTGCACTAAATTATATTCTTTTCTTTTTTTTTTTAAAATATATCACAAGTGCTTTTGGTGCACATTATTTTCTTTGGTTTTTCTGAAATAATTGGGGAAATAAATCTGCTTTGTAAATGACAAATGAAAAACTAACATTTGAAACAACAATAAATGCAACTTGACAGTAAGAGTTCAAACATTTATTTATTTGTTCCTTGCAATGAAATCAGAGCGGTTTCATCAACAGCATAACATTAAAAATAATGCTAAGAAAAACAATTTTAAAAACATAACGATGATGTTATTTACAATAAAGACAGGTTTATGCAGTTAGCAAGTAGGCCATTATAATGTTAAAAAGAATTTTTACAACCATGGTAACCCTTAGCAAAATTATTCTGTGACCAAATATGTCATTTTGTTGTGTGTGGTCTTAGCTTATCTAAATTCTTTATGTTTCTTAAGGGATACGCTTAACCACATTACATATTGTTCCATGTGTCTGAATTTTAATTGATCTGTTAACTTACCTTATGTATGTATGCTATTTGCTTTATATTGCTAAATAATATTTTCTTTTCTGGCCAAGCAGAGTGGACATCTATTTTAATACAATTAGGACCGTACAGCGATGTCATCACTGATACATCTTTTTACTGTTTATTATTGCATTATCCTGAGTGGATTTAAAAAGTTAGTTCAAGTAATAAATTGATTAGTATTCAAGCTGCAGAAAATCTAAACAGAAGTTATTTTAACAACAATTGTGATCATGTTGTGACTTTGACTTTTGGAAAATGAAAAAAAAGAAAAGAAAAGATTATGTAAGGAAAACTAATGTAAGGCCATTTTAATATCATCATTCTATAGTTTTATAAAATTTGAAAATTCCTTTATTTTATTATGAACGTTGAAGACTCATTTGAACAGCATTTTTAAATACAATTTATTTGCATATGTTTGTACAAGTCTAATGTCTCTATCAAACTTTGTGTTTACTGTTACTTCACTCAAATGAAATATATTTAATTTATAATTTTATAATTATCAAATTACATTGTTCTATAATCACCACCCGTCACTTCCGCTGCATCTAATAACTGGTCTATTTTTATTTTCAAAACATTAAATGTGATTGTTTTACTGGGGCGGAAAAAAATTATTTTTTTTAAAGTTATTGCTCAACATAAAAAGTGAAGGTTCCTAAAGCTTGACAATAGCTGTGGATTATTTTCAACTTAAAATATATATTTTTCATAATAAATTATCTCATTATTGCTGAAACTAATAAAAAAAATATAAAATCCCTAAGTGAAAAAATTTAGATCACTGCCATTATTTTGAACTGACTCTTAAGAAATAAAATTCCAAGAATTTTTTTCTTATCTAAGCTTTTCAGGCGGCAGCAACATAAACTGATTTATAAAAATTTAGTTTTGTTAATTGTTATACAAAAACTTCCAGAATAGAAATAGTTGGAAACGGTAAGTCAATTAATAACTTTGAACAACTTGGCAAACACACAATATTATAATATTATTAAGCAGTAGGTCAATTAATAACTTTTAACTGCTTGGCAAACACACAATATTACGCATGTTGTTTAAATGTAAACGTCTTTCACTCTATCTTTTCTTACATAGATAGCATTTGTTGTTTCACAGGTATGAAATGGAACACATATGTCTTTTAAATATTAGTGCTCATATTCAGCATGATACCTGTGTTGCTATTTTTCTCCTGAAAGTGAAGGCTACTGTCACAATGTACTTGCCTTAAACTTAAATTCAAATTTAACCAGGTTATGGAGGCTGTATAGAAAGTCCAGTGAAATTTACAGATGTGCAATGAAAATTTCATTCATATCGGCTGGTAAGTTAGTTTACAGCAATATTTACACTCCTTTTACTCCTGAAAATTTGATTTCACTCTTGAAAATTTACTTTCAAGGTCTTATTTAGAAATAGTTTAGTTACAGTACAGGAATTGTATTTTGAATGAATGTTGTCAAGAGAGCATGTCTTTATCACCTACATTTTAAACACCTTTTGTGCCTAAAAAAAGTGATAGATTTGCCTTAAATGACTTTACAATTTTCTTTGCAAATTACTTATAAAATAGTTACTTAACAGTTAAATAACCTTTTTTTTTGAAAGTGTGAACAAAAATTTGAATTGAACCAATTTACTCACACAAAAGTGGTTAAAACGGCAACAAATTACCATGTAAACGTTTTTTCAAGATAGTTCAGATACTTTTTGTTTTTTAACAAAGTTATGTTTATTAGGCATTAAATCTTATCTTATTCCCAGTCCCATCAGAGTATTGCAGACATAAATGACTGATATTGAAGTCTGGGCAACTATCCTTCAACTCTCTTGCTTTTCCATTTTGAAGTCATATTGGTGATTGTAGAGATATTGTACGATAAGTCACTGATAGTTATATTGTACATCTTGATTAAGGCTATGATGCATAGTAGAACTCTTCTTTGCTGCATATCTTCTGCATTTTATTTTAATTGTGTGTTACTGTAATGAATTTTTGAAGGATCATGTTCACTGTTAGAGAGTATTTTTATGAAACATACATTATATTTATAAATAATATTAATCAAATACGATAATTAATCTCTGTTGAAAAAAATTATTTTTGGCTCCAACCGACAACTCCAAAATTGGTCTTTGTCCAGGAAATACAAATCTTTCTCTTTTTTTTGCTACATGTATTTTAAAACCTGGTGTGAAGAAATCTTATATGGAGCCAGAGGGAAAAAAACATTGGGAAGAAAAAACTATTTTCAAATTCTACACCCGTTCCGAGTGGCCAAATGAAATTTTCCTGGTGGCCGAATGAAATGTTCCTGGTGGCCGAATGAAATGTTCCTTATGGCCGAATGAAATCAAACATTCAAATATTGACTGCAAACCTTTTTTTTTTAATATGATGTGTGAGCTAAAGCTGTTGGTTTTTCTATGACAATAATCCCAGTATGAGTACATTTTTATTTAAATGCTGCTATTACTACTATTATAATTATGAGTACATTAATTACCTGTTGTCAACGTGATGAAATATACCAAGTTAAAGTTTTTTATTTGGCAAAACAAAGAACGAAAAGTTCTGGAACATTGAAGACGTATTTTATAAGAATTATGGGTTAGAATTTTTCAGATAAAAAATAAGAAGGAACATACAATTAATTAAAAGGGGTTGTGATTGTTTTCTTCTAAATTAAGGGCTTGTTTAAAATAGTTACTTGCCAAATGCAGTCAGACATCGTAATGTTACGGGATGATTTTTGTGTGGATAACATCTAAAATGCATGACTTACAGTGTGTTGCTCTTTGCAGTAAAAATAATACTCTTTCTTTATTTTTAAAGTTGTCATGTCTTTAAGACTTATCTATTTATTGGTGCAGAAGATCATTATTTAATTATAGTGCGGACAACTCGTTAACAAATAGTACGAACATTTTAATTTCCACCACTTTATAAAAAAAATTTCTTTCATTAGTTTCATATGCCCTTAAATACTAACAACAATATTGTACAGTTTATAAATAGTTTCAAATCTGTTTTGAGAACAATTATGATATAGACGTCCATTATATTTTAAAGTATATGGTTCTGATTTGTCACTTAAAAGAGTCACCTTCTGAGAATGTTTACCATACGTGCTAGTAATGTTTACCATATGTTTAGTTTGCTGTCCAGCGTGCCACAAAAATATGTATTTGAGAGGTCAACAACTTGTATGCAACTTAATTTACAATTGTATTCATTTTATCATTATTTTTATACAGTAACCTACCCAGATTCAAAACTTTAATTTATTTCAAATGAGGTTTGTTAAAAGTAAAAGTGAGCGAAATTTCTTTTAACCAACTAAAAGAATTAATGACTTTTCAGATATTTATTTAATTTGTTTTAGAGACATAATGCAACAAATTTTATTTGTAAGAGAACACTGGCAGTAAAGAGTTATTAATAGATAATAATTGTGTATGTAATTAGGCCATCCTGAAACATTTTCCAATCCTTTGTACTCGGCCTATATTATAAGCAATAAAACACATAGATGCCAAGAATTATTTTTAAAATGCTAGATAATATGTTTTAAGATTAAGAGTAGATATTATTTCATGAATGTGATTAATGTATTAGAGTTTGAACATGGCCTTATGGCATGCTACAAAATCCTGGCCAACTTGTCCTATAAGGCATACTACAACATCTTGGCCAACTTGTCGTATAAGGCATGCTACAACATCTTGGCCAACTTGTCGTATAAGGCATACTACAACATCTTGGCCAACTTGTCGTATAAGCCATGCTACAACATCTTGGCCAACTTGTCGTATAAGGCATGCTACAACATCTTGGCCAACTTGTCGTATAAGGCATACTTCAAAATCTTTGTCAACTTTTTGAAAATTTCATGATTATTATTAGCATGGTAAATATACCATCTCCATGGCAGAGATTTTCAACATTTTTTAAAATCACATTTAAATCTAATTGACTAAAACTCTGGGGCTTTCCAACTAAACAATACAAGTATAAACAAAAATATTGGCAATTGTCTTTAGGTGAGGACCAGCTTCTAATTCTAAGCAACAAACTGTTGACTGTTATTATTTATTGGATTAGTTGGATTGTATCCTATGTCCCATCTTACTTTTCCTTTGTCCCATCTTACTTTATCTATGTCCCATCTTATTTTTCCTTTGTCCCTTCTTACTTTTCCTTTGTCCCATCTTACTTTTTCTCACAACCTAACTAATCTGGTCATTGTCTTTAATACTGTAGTAATTCTATCTATATGTAAATGTGAATAAAATTCCAAAACCCTTAAAATACTTAAAATAGATGTAGATTAGCTAAACAAAAGGTCCATTGCTTCCGTGCAGCTCAGCACTCTACTTCTGGTGTGCTTACTGTCAATACCTAGTGTGTCCAACATTCGATTGACTCGAGGTCAAGATAGGTTGGTTTGTTTCTGTAGGTACTTAAACAACGTAACATTTCAGTAGCCATTTAGCAACATATGACATTCTGAAAATGTTACTTTTAAACAAGTTTTCTTCACTAACCTCTTGGTGTGTACATCAGCTTAGTTATAGACTGGTCGCGGAGACTGTAATAGTTATTTCTCATTGTGTTAGTATTTTTGAAACATGTTTATTTTCTTGGTACACTTCAGCATCATCCAGTTGTGTTTAATTTAATGGAATGTAATAGTAAGTTTTGATATGTATATACATTTCTTATTGTAAAAACAAAATTTATATTTTAAAAAAAATAATTTCTTTTCTTCCTTTTTTTTGGGGGCCGCACTTGTGAAGTAGACATTTTGAAATTTGAGGTTTGCTCCTCTATTGTGTCTTATGACTTTGACAGCCGCTCTGTGCTCGTGACACTGGTTTATTATTATTGTGTAGAGATACAGCTTGGTTACTGTAATAATAAGCATTTTTATATAATAAAAAAATAATTTTATTCAAATTGTGTACCGTAACTGTAAACGAACTGAACTTTTGAAATAAAAAAAATGAAAACTCTTTTTGAATATTAGTTATTGGGTTTTATTACAGAATTTAGTTGAGCAATTGTTATAGAATTGTTTGAAGAATTCTTCAGTTTAAAGTAAAAAAACAGATTGTCAATTTCAAATACAGGAAAACTTTTGAAAATTGTCACTGCTGATGTGGCCCTGCTCTATTGATTAGCATAGAAATGATTTTTGCCATACCTTTATAGTTATAATAGTATTTAGCATATTCATTGCAAAACCTTTTATTTCCCTGTCTTACTGGATGGGATTTTTTTTTTTTTACCGAGACCTTTTTCAGCTCTTAACTGAGACCTTTTTCAGCTCTTAACTGAGACCTTTTTCAGCTCTTAACTGAGACCTTTTTCAGCTCTTAACTGAGACCTTTTTCAGCTCTTAACCGAGACCTTTTTCAGCTCTTAACTGAGACCTTTTTCAGCTCTTAACTGAGACCTTTTTCAGCTCTTAACTGAGACCTTTTTCAGCTCTTAACCGAGACCTTTTTCAGCTCTTAACTGAGACCTTTTTCAGCTCTTAACTGAGACCTTTTTCAGCTCTTAACTGAGACCTTTTTCAGCTCTTAACTGAGACCTTTTTCAGCTCTTAACTGAGACCTTTTTCAGCTCTTAACTGAGACCTTTTTCAGCTCTTAACTGAGACCTTTTTCAGCTCTTAACTGAGACCTTTTTCAGCTCTTAACCGAGACCTTTTTCAGCTCTTAACTGAGACCTTTTTCAGCTCTTAACTGAGACCTTTTTCAGCTCTTAACTGAGACCTTTTTCAGCTCTTAACCGAGACCTTTTTCAGCTCTTAACCGAGACCTTTTTCAGCTCTTAACTGAGACCTTTTTCAGCTCTTAACTGAGACCTTTTTCAGCTCTTAACTGAGACCTTTTTCAGCTCTTAACTGAGACCTTTTTCAGCTCTTAACCGAGACCTTTTTCAGCTCTTAACTGAGACCTTTTTCAGCTCTTAACTGAGACCTTTTTCAGCTCTTAACTGAGACCTTTTTCAGCTCTTAACTGAGACCTTTTTCAGCTCTTAACCGAGACCTTTTTCAGCTCTTAACTGAGACCTTTTTCAGCTCTTAACTGAGACCTTTTTCAGCTCTTAACTGAGACCTTTTTCAGCTCTTAACTGAGACCTTTTTCAGCTCTTAACTGAGACCTTTTTCAGCTCTTAACTGAGACCTTTTTCAGCTCTTAACTGAGACCTTTTTCAGCTCTTAACTGAGACCTTTTTCAGCTCTTAACTGAGACCTTTTTCAGCTCTTAACCGAGACCTTTTTCAGCTCTTAACTGAGACCTTTTTCAGCTCTTAACTGAGACCTTTTTCAGCTCTTAACTGAGACCTTTTTCAGCTCTTAACCGAGACCTTTTTCAGCTCTTAACTGAGACCTTTTTCAGCTCTTAACTGAGACCTTTTTCAGCTCTTAACTGAGACCTTTTTCAGCTCTTAACTGAGACCTTTTTCAGCTCTTAACCGAGACCTTTTTCAGCTCTTAACTGAGACCTTTTTCAGCTCTTAACTGAGACCTTTTTCAGCTCTTAACTGAGACCTTTTTCAGCTCTTAACCGAGACCTTTTTCAGCTCTTAACTGAGACCTTTTTCAGCTCTTAACTGAGACCTTTTTCAGCTCTTAACTGAGACCTTTTTCAGCTCTTAACTGAGACCTTTTTCAGCTCTCAACTGAGACCTTTTTCAGCTCTTAACTGAGACCTTTTTCAGCTCTTAACTGAGACCTTTTTCAGCTCTTAACTGAGACCTTTTTCAGCTCTTAACCGAGACCTTTTTCAGCTCTTAACTGAGACCTTTTTCAGCTCTTAACTGAGACCTTTTTCAGCTCTTAACTGAGACCTTTTTCAGCTCTTAACTGAGACCTTTTTCAGCTCTTAACCGAGACCTTTTTCAGCTCTTAACTGAGACCTTTTTCAGCTCTTAACTGAGACCTTTTTCAGCTCTTAACTGAGACCTTTTTCAGCTCTTAACCGAGACCTTTTTCAGCTCTTAACTGAGACCTTTTTCAGCTCTTAACTGAGACCTTTTTCAGCTCTTAACTGAGACCTTTTTCAGCTCTTAACCGAGACCTTTTTCAGCTCTTAACTGAGACCTTTTTCAGCTCTTAACTGAGACCTTTTTCAGCTCTTAACTGAGACCTTTTTCAGCTCTTAACCGAGACCTTTTTCAGCTCTTAACTGAGACCTTTTTCAGCTCTTAACTGAGACCTTTTTCAGCTCTTAACTGAGACCTTTTTCAGCTCTTAACTGAGACCTTTTTCAGCTCTTAACTGAGACCTTTTTCAGCTCTTAACTGAGACCTTTTTCAGCTCTTAACTGAGACCTTTTTCAGCTCTTAACTGAGACCTTTTTCAGCTCTTAACCGAGACCTTTTTCAGCTCTTAACTGAGACCTTTTTCAGCTCTTAACTGAGACCTTTTTCAGCTCTTAACTGAGACCTTTTTCAGCTCTTAACCGAGACCTTTTTCAGCTCTTAACCGAGACCTTTTTCAGCTCTTAACTGAGACCTTTTTCAGCTCTTAACTGAGACCTTTTTCAGCTCTTAACTGAGACCTTTTTCAGCTCTTAACTGAGACCTTTTTCAGCTCTTAACCGAGACCTTTTTCAGCTCTTAACTGAGACCTTTTTCAGCTCTTAACTGAGACCTTTTTCAGCTCTTAACTGAGACCTTTTTCAGCTCTTAACTGAGACCTTTTTCAGCTCTTAACCGAGACCTTTTTCAGCTCTTAACTGAGACCTTTTTCAGCTCTTAACTGAGACCTTTTTCAGCTCTTAACTGAGACCTTTTTCAGCTCTTAACTGAGACCTTTTTCAGCTCTTAACTGAGACCTTTTTCAGCTCTTAACTGAGACCTTTTTCAGCTCTTAACTGAGACCTTTTTCAGCTCTTAACTGAGACCTTTTTCAGCTCTTAACTGAGACCTTTTTCAGCTCTTAACCGAGACCTTTTTCAGCTCTTAACTGAGACCTTTTTCAGCTCTTAACTGAGACCTTTTTCAGCTCTTAACTGAGACCTTTTTCAGCTCTTAACCGAGACCTTTTTCAGCTCTTAACTGAGACCTTTTTCAGCTCTTAACTGAGACCTTTTTCAGCTCTTAACTGAGACCTTTTTCAGCTCTTAACTGAGACCTTTTTCAGCTCTTAACCGAGACCTTTTTCAGCTCTTAACTGAGACCTTTTTCAGCTCTTAACTGAGACCTTTTTCAGCTCTTAACTGAGACCTTTTTCAGCTCTTAACCGAGACCTTTTTCAGCTCTTAACTGAGACCTTTTTCAGCTCTTAACTGAGACCTTTTTCAGCTCTTAACTGAGACCTTTTTCAGCTCTTAACTGAGACCTTTTTCAGCTCTCAACTGAGACCTTTTTCAGCTCTTAACTGAGACCTTTTTCAGCTCTTAACTGAGACCTTTTTCAGCTCTTAACTGAGACCTTTTTCAGCTCTTAACCGAGACCTTTTTCAGCTCTTAACTGAGACCTTTTTCAGCTCTTAACTGAGACCTTTTTCAGCTCTTAACTGAGACCTTTTTCAGCTCTTAACTGAGACCTTTTTCAGCTCTTAACCGAGACCTTTTTCAGCTCTTAACTGAGACCTTTTTCAGCTCTTAACTGAGACCTTTTTCAGCTCTTAACTGAGACCTTTTTCAGCTCTTAACCGAGACCTTTTTCAGCTCTTAACTGAGACCTTTTTCAGCTCTTAACTGAGACCTTTTTCAGCTCTTAACTGAGACCTTTTTCAGCTCTTAACTGAGACCTTTTTCAGCTCTTAACTGAGACCTTTTTCAGCTCTTAACTGAGACCTTTTTCAGCTCTTAACCGAGACCTTTTTCAGCTCTTAACCGAGACCTTTTTCAGCTCTTAACCGAGACCTTTTTCAGCTCTTAACTGAGACCTTTTTCAGCTCTTAACCGAGACCTTTTTCAGCTCTTAACTGAGACCTTTTTCAGCTCTTAACTGAGACCTTTTTCAGCTCTTAACTGAGACCTTTTTCAGCTCTTAACTGAGACCTTTTTCAGCTCTTAACTGAGACCTTTTTCAGCTCTTAACTGAGACCTTTTTCAGCTCTTAACTGAGACCTTTTTCAGCTCTTAACCGAGACCTTTTTCAGCTCTTAACCGAGACCTTTTTCAGCTCTTAACCGAGACCTTTTTCAGCTCTTAACCGAGACCTTTTTCAGCTCTTAACCGAGACCTTTTTCAGCTCTTAACCGAGACCTTTTTCAGCTCTTAACTGAGACCTTTTTCAGCTCTTAACTGAGACCTTTTTCAGCTCTTAACTGAGACCTTTTTCAGCTCTTAACCGAGACCTTTTTCAGCTCTTAACCGAGACCTTTTTCAGCTCTTAACCGAGACCTTTTTCAGCTCTTAACTGAGACCTTTTTCAGCTCTTAACTGAGACCTTTTTCAGCTCTTAACTGAGACCTTTTTCAGCTCTTAACTGAGACCTTTTTCAGCTCTTAACTGAGACCTTTTTCAGCTCTTAACTGAGACCTTTTTCAGCTCTTAACTGAGACCTTTTTCAGCTCTTAACTGAGACCTTTTTCAGCTCTTAACTGAGACCTTTTTCAGCTCTTAACTGAGACCTTTTTCAGCTCTTAACTGAGACCTTTTTCAGCTCTTAACCGAGACCTTTTTCAGCTCTTAACCGAGACCTTTTTCAGCTCTTAACCGAGACCTTTTTCAGCTCTTAACCGAGACCTTTTTCAGCTCTTAACCGAGACCTTTTTCAGCTCTTAACTGAGACCTTTTTCAGCTCTTAACTGAGACCTTTTTCAGCTCTTAACTGAGACCTTTTTCAGCTCTTAACCGAGACCTTTTTCAGCTCTTAACCGAGACCTTTTTCAGCTCTTAACCGAGACCTTTTTCAGCTCTTAACTGAGACCTTTTTCAGCTCTTAACTGAGACCTTTTTCAGCTCTTAACTGAGACCTTTTTCAGCTCTTAACTGAGACCTTTTTCAGCTCTTAACTGAGACCTTTTTCAGCTCTTAACTGAGACCTTTTTCAGCTCTTAACTGAGACCTTTTTCAGCTCTTAACTGAGACCTTTTTCAGCTCTTAACTGAGACCTTTTTCAGCTCTTAACTGAGACCTTTTTCAGCTCTTAACTGAGACCTTTTTCAGCTCTTAACTGAGACCTTTTTCAGCTCTTAACCGAGACCTTTTTCAGCTCTTAACCGAGACCTTTTTCAGCTCTTAACCGAGACCTTTTTCAGCTCTTAACCGAGACCTTTTTCAGCTCTTAACCGAGACCTTTTTCAGCTCTTAACCGAGACCTTTTTCAGCTCTTAACCGAGACCTTTTTCAGCTCTTAACCGAGACCTTTTTCAGCTCTTAACCGAGACCTTTTCAGCTCTTAACCGAGACCTTTTTCAGCTCTTAACTGAGACCTTTTTCAGCTCTTAACTGAGACCTTTTTCAGCTCTTAACTGAGACCTTTTTCAGCTCTTAACTGAGACCTTTTTCAGCTCTTAACTGAGACTTTTTTCAGCTCTTAACTGAGACCTTTTTCAGCTCTTAACTGAGACCTTTTTCAGCTCTTAACTGAGACCTTTTTCAGCTCTTAACTGAGACCTTTTTCAGCTCTTAACTGAGACCTTTTTCAGCTCTTAACTGAGACCTTTTTCAGCTCTTAACTGAGACCTTTTTCAGCTCTTAACTGAGACCTTTTTCAGCTCTTAACTAGGCACACTTTTACTTAAGTCCCATTAGGGCATGTTGTAAATGAAGTGTCTCTTTTAGTGGAACTTACTTTTCATCTATGAAAAATATAATTTTGGTTCTTTTAAAAATAGAACTGATTGGAATCTGTTGACTGTCCTATATATACAAGAATGCCATTTGCTGATTTCCATTAATGATTTTTGTGGTAACGCTTGCCTGGGGGGGGGGGGGGCACATGACGTCAGATTCTTGCCTTTCAAATGATAGCCTACTTTCATTCATCCCAATCGATCAATGTGACCTCACAGCGAAGCTACTGCGAAACTGATAAGTCATAAAGTTGATCATTTATTATATTGGAAGACCACAAGGGCCTTACACAAATTGTTGACAGTTATGAAATATTCAAATGAATCCTTGAAATGGTTTGATGATTTGTATCAGAACTTTCAACAAGATGATCTTGAGATAAAAAATTAGACTTCATGGGGGGGAGAAAGTTTTTTTTCAAGTACAGAGTTGCAAAATTACTTTGCTTTTTGTTCGTGGGTGGCTGGCAGGCAAAATTTTGGGACGGCTATTTGACTCACGTCCTGTTGACCTATCAAGCTGAAACTTGATTCTGATAACAACACATTCTGTCCAATTTTCAGCCCCACCCCACAAAATCAGTTTCTCAAGGGGAGGATAAAATAAAATACCCAATAACTGCGCTAAATGAGATTCTTTTGTTTGAAAAATATCGCAAGCAAGTATGGTTTGTAATATTTTCTTTTGTTTTTCTACAAGTGTTCGTGAAATAAATCTGCCATATAAAAGCGGGCGGGACATTAGAATATTAATATAGTTCAGGGGTGTGAAAAACAAGCACTAATTGGGATTCTTATAAAGTGCTTTACCTGTTTGCATATCTTGTCTAATTTCCCCCCCCCCCCCCCCAATTGCTCAATATTACATTCTATAAAGGATTTATATATACGAAAACCTTGATTTTTTTTAGTGATTGTTTAATGTTAAATTTAAACCACTGCTCAATTATTATTATTTATTATGCAAAGATGGTTAGGCAGTGCATTTTCCACGGTGTAGTGTTTGATGGAGAACTAACATATCCTATCTTTGACCGTACATTAGACACATATATACCCCCATACCTCGCTTTACGGCCTAGATACGTTCCGGAAAAGTTGGCCGTAAAGCAAAAAGCCATATAATGAATCAATAATTTTGATATAAACCCATACAAATTTAATTGGATCTGTTCCAATTTTTGCATAAAATAATATAGTCGTTAGTTCATAAATCATTTTATTCTTTTCATTTCCTATAAAAATAAAAATACAAAACATTGTAATAGTAAACAGAAATTTAAAAAATAAACATATAAATTAAAAAACAAAAGAAATCATATGCACATATTTATACATAAAATAAAATGTTTAGAAACTTTATAATCTGATGAACATTAACACGAAAAATCATCTGCCATCCTCACTTTCCGCTGTTGTGGATTGACCCAGTTGAAAATATTGGTGCAAAGTTGTCTGCTTCGCCTTGCTTTCTGTTTCTTTTAAAAGAGTTTTGTAACAGGCAATTGCTGAATTTACTCCTCTAGACACTTAAGCGCTGCGTTCTTCGTCGGGATCATTTTGAAGAAGGATTTCATTCCCTGCTCAAAATATGAAAGTGCATTTGATAGGTTCTTTGCAGTTAGCTGTTGGCCATATAATGAAACATCGTGGGCCGTAAACCGAAAAAGTGCCATAATTTAAAAAGGCCGTAATAGCGAAATGCCGTATAAAGAGCTGCCGTATAGCGAGGTATAGGTGTATTTAAATATGTCATGTGTGCAGGTGCCATTCATATTTTGCTGCATCTGAAATTGAATGGAGTTCTCACTTGATTGCCACCTGACTGAGCCATTCAAATATAAGTCTAAATTGAAGCACCTGACTGAGCCATTCAAATATAAGTATAAATTGAAGCATCTGACTGAGCCATTCAAATATAAGTCTGAATTGAAGCACCTGACTGAGCCATTCAAATATAAGTCTGAATTGAAGCATCTGACTGAGTCATTCAAATACAAGTCTAAATTGAAGCATCTTACTGAACCATTCAAATACAAGTCTAAATTGAAGCATCTTACTGAACCATTCAAAGATAAGTCTGAATTGAAGCATCACACTGAGCTATCCAAAGATATGTCTAAATTGAAGCATCTTACTGAACCATTCAAAGATAAGTCTCAATTGAAGCATCACACTGAGCTATCCAAAGATAAGTCTGAAATGAAGCATGTGACTGAACCATTCAAAGATAGTTAAGATAGTGTGAATTGAGCATGTGACTGAACCATTTAAATATGCGCCTGAATTGAACCATCTGACTGAGCTTTTCAAACACAGTCCCTACCAAAATATTGTGAAGTCAACTCCAGTGCCGTCGTTACAGGTTGTTTTTTTCAAGGGGGGGGGGGGGGGCGCAAAAACCAAAACTTGGCCCGCTTGTTGAGTTGGTTATTACTGGAGGCGCCACAGTACATAGCAATTTAAACAAAACCTGAAAATTCAGTGTGGGGGTGGGTGGGTGCAAATGCCCCACTCTACGTCCCTGGTTAACTCTATTATTTCTTTGATATTTCCGCCGAATTTTCTTGACCTCTCATAAAGCCATAAACCCAAGTTTATTTGTACATGTAACATACGTTTGTGTTCGCTATGGGCAGACCCTTTCAAATAAAAAAAAATATTTAATCAAGATTAAGAATTTCTGAATTATGTAGAAATGTAGATCCCACTTATATTTATATGTTTCCATTTATCAGGGGTTGTTTCAGTTCAAGTTACATTTATAAAATAAGCACTTTTCTCAATTCTTTCGTTATAATTTTTAAACATTTATTGCGGCAGAGGGCTTTCAATCGAAACTATTAATTTGGGTAAGGACCTAAAATAAATTTGAAAATTAAGACAATAATTGCATTTAGAAGAAATGGTGGGGGTATGCTGTTTGAGATAGAGTGAAACAAAGACATATTTGTAATAATAAAAATCAAGTTAAAATAAATCATTTAAGTTTAACTTAGAGCCTCTATTGCAGCGGCTCTCAACATGTAGGCTTATTTGCTAAGTTTAGCTGCCGTTCCGATCGGTTTGCATTTTTGTCATGGTTTCAATCTCAATTGTGTAAAACTAATGAGTGATTTCTATCTTAATAGCCTCTTTACTTTACACTTTGTTAATATCAGAACTTTATAAGTTTCAAATTCCAAAGATACTAAGATAAATTTCTATATGTAAAGATTTTCAAGTTATAAAGCTTGGATTAGGCAACTTGCGTTTATTTATGAAACATTCCTGTTTTTAAATTTAAGGCATTTAATTCCGAGGCCCGAGTCAAATGTTCTGCCACCCCAACCAAAATTTTTTATAAATGGAAAGATACAAGTAATATGCTAGCATTACAGTAAATAATGCTAGCATATTACTTGTATCTTTCCCCACTTCTAAGCTGTTCAGAGATTTTTGGAGAAAAAGAATACACAAAAATTAAAATATTTTAATATTAGAGACTTGAAACAGAGAGATATGATTTTTGTTAGGCTAATGACTCATCTTTTATAATGACTCATCTTGATTACCACGAACACCCAAAAAAGACAGAATGTAAGACATGATGTAATTTTTCAGTTCTTATCTGTGGTGTACCTTGATTAAAGTAAAGGCCGCCCGGGGTGAACTCCCAAAATTGCGCCCCCACCTTAAGTCAATAGTGTATTAATTAACATTAACAAAAGTGCTGCCCGCGGAGGTTGAAATTCTTCACCCACTTAAATTAATTATCCCACTGGTCCTGATTTAAACCCTTTAAATTATTAATTAAACCTAACTAAATATCTTGACCTGAATTTTAGGGGATTATCGTTTTACTTTTGTAAGATTGTGCTAAAACACAAAACACTAATTACATTACGCGGCTACTTTGAGTTCACGACGCCCTCGAAATAGCTAACTGAATCTGCTCTCCTATTTGATAATATGAGATGTTCCCCAAAATGGCCGCTGAAGACGATCCTGTTTATTGTTTATGTCGCTTGCAGTACGATGAAACTCGCTTTATGATAGAATGTGACGTTTGTAAAGACTGGTTTCATGGAGGGTAAGCATGTGGATTATTATTTTGTTTATCTCATTTTGTCGCACAAGAAATTAGCTTCTTAATTGTTTACAAAAGTTGAGGACACCAGTGACGACTAGTGACTAGTTAGTACTTAGTGTCAGTACAGTACAGTCTAGTTGACTATTGATCCAGTTAACTACCACTTTCACTCTGCCAGTCGCCTAAGTGGGCAACTTCAAAGGCCAGTTGGGTTCCAAGGAGACCAAACATTGTTGAATTATTTTCTTTTAGTATTATTTTAACTTGTATATTTTTTGCAGTTATCTCTTATTTGGTAAAAATGAAACGAGGGGCATAGGCATAGGCATAGATTTTGCCTTGACTAGAGTTGTCTCACCCTAAGTCTAAGTAGTGACAGTGATGTCACTTACTTTGGGGAATCCCAACACTTGACTTAAACTTAGGTTTAATTTACAAGAACAACAGTTGCAACTGAACTATATATATATAGACTTGGGTTTACAAGAACAACAGTTGCAACTGAAAGATATGTATTAATATGTTTGATAACATTTCCATTCTTCACTGAGCATAAACTTAATCTGACAATCTATACCGTTGTTAATATGAAATATATGAAAATGAAATTTTCGGTAAATTTATTTTCTCTGCACCACTCATTTCCCTGTGAGTTTTCACTACTTTTTTCACACTGCCGCCATCTTAGTTGCCATGAGAGCAGATGTGTCATGGCAACAATTATGGCAGCTGTCACCTCTACTGTGTGAAAAAAAAAACTTATTCTGTGGTGCAAAAGCATTGCACCCAACCCAACATACCTTTTTTAAACTTAATTAGGGTAATCATTTCCTATATCTCATTGGCTGAATACCCTTCCTAACTTTCAAGAAATAATTTAAAATCTTCAAATCGTCACCTTTTAGACATCGCCTACATTTGGAATTACTGATTTACCACGACCAATATATTTTTTATTGTCCTGTATGGCATAATGGTCGCTGAATATATTTTTGGGGTGGGTGGGGGCTCATGCAGAGGCTGACACAACAGGTAAGTAATAGGTGGTTTATCTGACTAACAGTCAATTGGAGGACTGCAACGTTTCAAATTGCTTTTGAATCACACAATACAAATTTAATGTTACAGCGGCCTACATCTGTAATCTGTAGTCGGGGAACAACATCTCTAATTTAGTAAAGTCATTGAAAACCAGATAATTTGATTTTAATTTAATGAACACATCAAACACAAATGTAAAATAGCATTTAAAAATGCAAATTTTTGAGGGGGGGTGTAAGCAGGTAACCAAAGTCTCTAATTTAGTAAATGTCATTGAAGACCAGATAAGTCAATTTTATCTTTATTATCTTTTTAATTTCAAAATGTTAAATTAATACATCAAACATAGATATAAAAATGCAAATGGGGGGTGGGGGCAAGTAAGCTCTTGTACAGAGCTCAATGTTTTGAATGCCGAATTATTGCTGGAAGTTGACCTGGGGAACCTTCATGCCCTATATACTATGGAAGACATGGCCGGCTCTGCTGCGAACTGCCTTTTAGCCCTCTTATTTTAGCGTTCTTAGTTCAATGCAAATAGAATGGCATTTTTTGTTGCTGTTTGTTTCATAGTCTATTTGTGTATGATTCATAGATGACTTTTTAAAAATAATCAACTTTCATTATTAAAAGGATTTTTTAAGTCAAATATTGTCATTTTTCCCCAAACAAAAAACCATTCAAATAGTACACCTCCATGTATCTTTTTTTAATTCACGGCTCCATTATAGTATATAAGAACAATGCAACATACAAAGAGACCAGAGAAGATAAAAAGCTCTTTAAAACCAATGAAAATAAAAGACAATTTGTAAAACAATAAATATTTGTTTTATTAACTATTTAAGGGTTTCAATATAGTTCCATCTGGCAAATAGGGAGTTTTTAAATTTAAAAAACACTTAATAGTGATCACTCCTCTAGTACACTAATGTTAGAGATTACATTTTTCGCTATGAGATGAATAATAGGTGGGTTATTTCAACCAGCAGTTGTGGGATTTCTTTGTAAGTAATTCAATATGATTTCCTATTTACTATCATCAGCTAACTTTATCTTTCTGCTGTCCCTCTGTTTTTGTTTTGTAACCATTTTATTCAAAACATTCATTGTTTAGTTTTCCCATGCTCTTTTTTTGTTATATGTCATATTAAATCCAGATGTTGTTAATTTGATTTCATAACATGAAAGATGGCGAGTGTAGTGGCAGGTATATTATTTATTTTGAGATACCAGACTATGCAATTTCTATTTCAAAATAAATTTAATGCAAAAATCTTCATCTGTCAGAAAACATGTATAATATAATTTTGAATTTATAATTTAATTAATGGATATGTCTAGTAGGAGAGTATTGTAAAATAAGAGAACGATCCTGATTTCAAATGAACGTAAATGTTGTTTAAGGTCTGTGACATTATATTTTAGGTGTGTCAATATTCAAGAGCATCAAGCCGCAGATATAGAAATATATCACTGTCCTAATTGCGCTCCAAGGCACGGACCACTTGTTTGTAAGTTGATCTTTTTATTTACTTTTTTTCTTTTTCCTTTAAATATGCTATTAAGTAAGCAAATATTTTTATTTAGCATTATTTCCAAAAACAAATTTTTACATTTAAAAAACAAATTTCATAATGATTTAAATGTTATTTTGAAAAAAATTGTTTGTTCTTTTCAGTAAAAAACAGAAGAAATTGGCATCGGCACGATTATTCAGAGGATGGCTCAAAACTTAAAGCAGTATGTTTTTAAAAGGAATAGTTTTAATTCCAGTGCCTGCTTATTTATATTAGATATGCCGCTAATCTTAACAGTCAGTCGAGGAAAGCTTATGTGCAGCAAAACTCAACTTGATACTGTTGAAATCTCTGTCATAGCAGCTGATCTGGTTACAGCTTCTGTTATTTTAGCTGAGTGACATTTGAATGAAAGCATCTGTTATATAAACCTAGTGACATTTGAATGAAAGCTTCTGTTATATAAACCTAGTGACATTTGAATGAAAGCTTCTGTTATATAAACCTAGTGACATTTGAATGAAAGCTTCTGTTATATAAACCTAGTGACATTTGAATAAAAGCTTCTGTTATATAAACCTAGTGACATTTGAATAAAAGCTTCTGTTATATAAACCTAGTGACATTTGAATACTGATTTTTGAAACCAAAAAAAACAAACATTTTAAAAATAATAGCTTATCCCATACGTCACATGTTTATGGTTAAATCTCAATATTTATTTTCTTTTACGTCAGGCTGTGCAAACTGGAACAGTTGTGTTCATCAAAGAGCTCAAAAGCAGATCTTTCCCCAGGTAAAAGCTATTTCTAGCACCTATGTCTCTATAAACAATTTGCTTGTTTAAGAAGCATATTATTTAATCCTTTTGATTCTCAAATATTTTTGTTCTAGGCCTCTTTGACATTTACTTATCAAACATATTATTTTTGTTATTGCTTTAAACCTAACAGTGCTGATGAAATACCGATCAAACGACTTCATGGCAGTCAAATAACCGCTCAATATTTTGAGGAAGAGGGCTTTGATGTTCCCATTTTGTGTGAGAAAAAAGATGGGCTCGGCCTCACATTACCTCCACCTTCAATTTCAATTCAGGATATTGAGCAATTAGTAGGTCAGTTGTTTAACAGTTAGCCTATAATTCTCAGATTTTTTAAATTTAAATAAGACTATTATTAGAATGTTTTGTTTCTATTAATGATAAGCGCCCTTTGTGTTTAAAAAAAAAAAAAGATATTCATTGAATTAGTTCTAATTGTCTGTAAAAATGTTTTTCCTGTTGTACAGGCTCTATGAGAGAAATTGATGTGATCGATGTAGCACGACAAGATGATATAAAGATGCCCATGAGAGAGTGGACCGAATACTATAATAGTCCAAACAGAGACAAAATTCTTAATGTTATCAGTCTCGAGTTCTCAGGCACAAAGTAATTTCATTCTTCATGTTCTAAAATATAATAACATGTGAGGTCTCTTATTTGATTAAACTATGTAAGAAATCAAATGTTAATGAAGCTACAAATATTTTAACCCTGTTTAATATCACATAAAATACAAATTGTTAGAAAACATATTTTGATTTTTTTAAAGTTTATTAGTTATTATAGTGCTCAAGTTACTTGAATTCTCTTCCATTTGTATGTTTCATCAAAGTTGATATATTTTTTCACAGGCTAACAGAACATGTTGTGCCACCAAGCATAATTCGGCAAGTTAGCTGGGCGAGGAATGTTTGGCCCGAACAGCTTCCTGAGGACAGCACCTTAGTGCGACCTGAGGTTCAGAAATACTGCCTGATGGGTGTCAAAGACAGTTTCACAGACTTTCACATTGACTTTGGAGGCACATCCGTATGGTACCATGTACTCAGGGTAAGCTGTGTAGAAACTTATAAAGGGATTCTCTGACAGTAAAATTATCACTGGTCATAATGACCATGTTAAAGTTAGAGCAATCGGCAATAAATTATATTTCAGCTTTTCCACTACTAGCAGATGGCACACAATAAGACATGAATTGTAGTAAATAGAAACAATCATATTGCATGTATGTTTATTGGAAGAAAAATGTATTATTTTTATTAGTCATATTTGAAGTCGGAAGTTGAGACTATTACATTATTTAAATAGGAAATGTAAAAATGCGGAATATTGTTCGTTGACTTTAGTCATTGTAAGAGATTTTTTTTTTGTAGTACATGGGAGGGGAAAGTTAAATTTTGTATTTTTTATATTTTATATGAATTCTCTATCTCTTAGTTTCAACCTGGACTCAACTTTATTTCAGGGTGAAAAAGTTTTTTATCTGATCCGGCCGACCCAAGCAAACCTAATGCTTTATGAAACCTGGCTGTCTTCCTCCAACCAGAGTGAAATGTTTTTTGGGGATCAGGTATAATGAATTAAAGCAATTTTATGCTGGCTTCTTATGTATGGTGCCTTAGCAAGCATGTCTGGCACAGGTATTCACTGATGCCTTAATAGAATTACATTGAGTTCATCAAAATTTCTTATGACGATAACTATGCTTAAATTTACATCTTTTTAAAATTGTTCTAAATAACAGGTGGATAACTGCTATCGGATGGTTGTGAAACAAGGTCATACGCTGTTCATACCCACTGGGTGGATACACGCCGTCTTTACTCCTATTGACTCTCTTGTGTTTGGAGGCAATTTTCTGCACAACTTCAACATCCCCTTACAATTGCAGTAAATGTTTAGAGTTTTTTCTTGAAAAGTAACAAAAAAATTATATCATAATTGTGTAACTGTAAATGCCATGTTGACCCAAGTGTGGTGGAACCTCCGCCTTAAGGCCATAATTAGGGGCCCCAAATTCAGATCTTATTTTCAATGTATCAATAAATTTAGATTAAGATGTATATTCATTTTTGTCTCATGTTGTATTACACCTCGACTCTTACGTTACGCTCTTACACCCAGGTGCTATGAGATTGAAAGAAGTGTCAAAACCCCAGAAAAATATCTCTTTCCCTCGTACGAGACCATGAACTGGTACGCTGCGAAAAGCTTACTTGACATACTAAAAGGTAAGATTAAATGCAATGTTCTCTTGTCAGGTTATATTTATTGATTGCAACGGGAGACATCGAAGTAAATTAGCTTAATAGTGTTATTAAATTTCTTTGACGAAATTGTTATGGGAATAGGAGCTAAAAAATATTCCCATCGATCTCTTCCAACTAAAAATGAACATCTTTTGCTCTGTGCCGATGGATCGAAACTCTGCGATCAGCTTCATACGTTTTTAGTCCAGCTAACCGAAGGTGCAACTTAAAATGTGCACGTTTAATTTTCAATTTCAACTCTGTTGTTGATACTCTCATCCAAATTATGGAGGATTTGGATTGCATTGTCATCTTTCAATGTATTTCAGTAAATATGAAATATGGATTGTCATGATATGTCAACATTATTTAGTATTTAGAAAATGTATTTGTCACAGATTTCTAATTCGTTGTTAAACTTTATTGTTTGGCACCCTCTCATAAATTTAAACTTTCAGAGATTGAAATTTAAAGATGACACTTACATTTACATTTATAGATTACACTTACATTTATAGATTACACAGAGGAGGGGAAACGACCCCCTGAGTATTTTGTGGCAGGAGCCAGAGCTCTGTCCGTCAGTCTTAAGTCATGGACTCAGAGGAAAGATGTAAGTATTTCTGCTTACCCTTAGTTTTACAAAAAGTTAGTACAATTAAGTTTCTTCAAATGTCAGTCTTTGGTGCATCGAAGTAATAAAATTGCAAATTGAAATTTTATAATGTCAAGTTTATATTACTATTGAAAATAATATATTTTTTTAAACCCACATTGTTAAATAATCCCTTCCTTTTATAATTCTGCTATAAATTCACTTCTCTCTATAATGCTGCTATATAATCCTCTTCTCTCTATAATTCTGGATGTATGTATCAGTGAACCAGTCTCACAACGGGAGATACTCAAAAAAATTTATAATTGTGTTATTTTTATAAGCTACATAACTTTCATTTGTGCAGCTACCTCTAGACTTAAAATATTGTTTTATAAGCTACATAACTTTCATTTGTGCAGCTACCTCTAGACTTAAAATATTGTTTTTAAGATATTAAAATTATTGCGAGCACTTGGGACGATTCCCCATAGGGAAGCTCTAGTTTCTAGTCACTTCAATTTTTGTTTTGCTATTGATTTGTATCTTTCTGAGCCGTCTTTCGTTATTTAAATGGATGCAATCTTATGATTGGTATGGGCAGACAGTCCAATATAGATGCTAAAATCATGCTTTATACTTTTTGAAATGGGATGGTGAAGAGTTCATATTCTCCTGGGGAATATTATGAAAAAGTCTCAGGGCTTAGTATGTATGAATATTTCTCAGAGTTAAGTATGCATGATTAAGTCTCGGAGCTAACTATGAATGATTATGTCTCAGAGCTATGTATGAATGATAATATCTCAGAGCTAATTATGAATGATTATGTTTCAGCTAAGTATGCACGGTTAAGTCTCAGAGCTAAGTATGCATAATTAAGTCTCAGAGATAAGTATGAATGATTATGTTTCAGCTAAGAATGAATGATAATATCTCAGAGCTAAGTATGATTGATTGAGTCTCAGAGCCAAGTATGAATGATTGAGCCTTAGAGCAAAGTATAAATGATTGAATCTCAAAGCTAAGTATGAATGATTGAGTCTCAAAGCTAAGTAAAATGATCAAAGTGAAAGTCTTGGTTTTACTCATTCATTTGTCAATGCATTGCAGATATTCATTCTTAGGATTGGTATATTTTAATTGTCATTTCATCATTAAAAATTATTGAAAGTTTTGTTTAAAAAAAATAAAAATTCATTCCATAGTTGTTAAACCAAAGTACATTGCCTGTCTTTTAAATGAGAGAAATGATGAATCAAGTGGTTTCTATGCCATTTAAACCCTTTGCCATTAAACGAATTTTATTTTTTATATCCCTTTCCCGATTTCAGCTGAGCATCAAATTTGTTGTGAGTGCATCATTGTATCACTTGCATCCTTCATGTGCCCTATAAATGAACTGGTGTCATGCTTTTGTCTTGGATTTACTTTCTTAGAATAATTACCTTTTTTTAAACAGCTTTGTTGTGTAGACTCTAGTAGTATGGTCAGTGGTCAGATGTATTGACATGATAGCTGACAATAGTAGGTTCAGTGGTCAGATGTATTGACATGATAGCTGACAATAGTAGTAGGTTCAGTGGTCAGATGTATTGACATGATAGCTGACACTAGTAGGTTCAGTGGTCAGATGTATTGACATGATAGCTGACAATAGTAGTAGGTTCAGTGGTCAGATGTATTGACATGATAGCTGACAATAGTAGTAGGTTCAGTGGTCAGATGTATTGACATGATAGCTGACAATAGTAGGTTCAGTGGTCAGATGTATTGACATGATAGCTGACAATAGTAGTAGGTTCAGTGGTCAGATGGACAGACATGATAGCTGACAATATTAGGTTCAGTGGTCATATGCATTGACATAAAAGCTGACAATAGTAGTAGGTTCAGTGGTCAGATGCATTGACATAAAAGCTGACAATAGTAGTAGGTTCAGTGGTCAGATGTATTGACATGATAGCTGACAATAGTAGTAGGTTCAGTGGTCAGATGGACAGACATGATAGCTGACAATAGTAGTAGGTTCAGTGGTCAAATGCATAGACATGATAGCTGACAATAGTAGTAGGTTCAGTGGTCAGATGCATAGACATGATAGCTGACAATAGTAGGTTCCCCGGGAACTGCTCCAACAGTTTATTTACACAACAATTAAGAAAGATCAATCATTAAAAAGAATGAATTAATTCCTTAACTTAATGAAACATTTAATCGGGGATTTTAGTTGAACACAAAGTTTACTTGATGAATTCTTTCACCTTGAAAAAACAAATCAAATTTTAGTCAGATTTCACGCCTTTTAAACAGTGCAGTTAGTACAATTAGTATAGTTGCAAGTTGTTTCAAATCTGGAAATGAGTATAAAAAAAGTATTAAAAATAGATTAGCTAAAAACAATTGAAGCAGAAAAGCTATATAAAAAAAAAAAGCTGTTAAAAAGTTCTTTCAGTTTCTTTAAATCACAAATGACAGTCATACCCACTGATCTCGACCTCAGTCAAGTCACCAACACTTTTAAGTCGACGTTTTTAAAGTGGAACTGACAAATTCTCCCTGTCTTGGCATTTTCTCATCGGTTATGTTGATCCTTTCATGTCGCCAAACCCTGTGACCAAGTGCCGGCTTTTGAACTCCGCAAGAAGAAATAGCAAACAACAAATAAACAAGTTTTGCCTAATTCAGACACTGTAGAAATAATTGTGAAATGATTACATCATTTGGGTGCTGGGTGGCCGAGTGGTCTGAACTGAGCAAATCTCAAGCTAATGGTCAGGAGTTCAATCCCTGCCAAATCCCAGTCAAGCAAAAACACCACCAGCACCCCGGGTGGATGGGACTCGTTAACCTTGGACGGCAACCCATCTAAGAGAAGGCAACTCTGAATTCAAACCCGGAGATGCGCCTAACTGGCAGCAGTGAGACCTCTCGAACAGCGGAGCGCCGTGAGCATGTTATGGAATGAGCGCTATATAAGTACTCCAATCAATCCTAGATTTGACTTTGTAACGCGCTTCGAGCCTTTAGGGATGAAGCGTGATTTTTCAAATAAACTTTATTATTTTTATTATATATTTATCGACAATATTGTTGTCCGCACAAGTAACTTGACCTAGCTAGAAGCGATGTGCTTGCAAACGAAAGCGAGAGGCTTGCAAACAATTGATTTGTTGTTAACCTACCGCTAAATATTGAAATAAAGCTTCACGTAAATGAATGGGTGTAAAAAGAAACCTTTTAGGTCTTTTTCCGCCATTATCGATATAACTTTGCACATCCCAAAACGGGCCGCCGTGTACCCCCCAGGGATATACTTACCGCAAGATGGGCGCTGCTGATAAAGGTATTAAGTGGTGGTGGAATGTCACACATATTTCAGTTTAAGACTAATTGACCATAAAGTATTATTTGTCACAGTTTTGGTCTATCTAGATTTTCAGACGTGGGAACCTCTGACCTGAACAACTAACCGATGCTTTCTTTTCTGACTTGAATGATAATTTTTCTTCTTTCCTTCTCTGGTGATTCAATGCAGTTATGTGCTGACTTATTTTGTGTTAGCGAACGGGATGCTCACTGTTGGCAACTCATCAGCTTACTGTTGTAATGTGCTTTACAATTAGTGTCACCTTGTGTCTGGTGATAAATATTAACTGTATGCGTTGTAAACGGGATCAGGAAATGAGCAATTTAAAAAATGCTATTTCAAGGAGGTACCTCAATGTATGTTCTTTTTCTAAAGTATCAAGTAAAAATAAAGAGTTTAAAAAAAATTATATTAAAATAAAAAAAATTTTAAAAAGAAAAAAAAAGAAACTAGTGTTGATTGGTCACAAGCGAATGTTAAACACTGCTGTCTATAGTAGGGGAATCTTTTTTGTTTACGATATTTTGTCCTTCATACTAAAATATTCTTGACTCATCGTAATCGGCTTGTGAACGTAGACCCTCCAGTCGGTGATGTTTTGTTTCTTTGCGTGTTTGTGTAAACTTTGTCATTTCTCCGATCACACATAGTTGTTTTTACTTGGTTTCATATCCTTGAAAGTATCCATTGTTAAATTGTCAAATATTGTATTGATGAATATGTTTAGTGGTCTTAAACTTTGTTTGGACAAACTAAGGTTGCACTGTCAAACAACTCTTTGTTTACAATAAGTCTTCAAAATAATTTGTGTATCTGTATTCATCATTACAGTTACATTAGGCTGTCCATTAACCAAAATGTATCTTTAAATTAGCTGAATAATTTTTTGCTTAAAATTATTGCATGATTGGTAGGCCAGTTTGTCAACCCCCCCACCCCCCACCACATAAATTGCTTTTATTTGCTTGAATTTTCTATTGGCCTTATTTTCTGAATGAAAGTCCAAAACTTTATTTTACTAACAAAATATTGGGATGAATTAACTTATTTTAAAAGCATATTCCCTCCTTTCATTAATAGTTATCATTTTTATTCCTGTGTAAAGGTTGCATGTTTTGTTTTCATCCCTTTTAATCTTAGTGAAGTGTTTTCTTTCTTAAACTACGGAAGCTTAAATGATCTCTTATGACTTCAAAACCTACAAAGTCAATAATAACTGGTTTCATAAGTTTTAGCAACAAATTTTGGTATTATAAATAAAATCTTTTTTTGGGACCAAAATATAAAATTGATTCATTTTGCATAAATATAAATGTGTGACATAGCAGGAAAGAGCTATATGTTCACTTATTAATTTTAAATGTGTGACAGCAAGAAAGAGCTATACGTTCACTTATTAAGTTTAAATGTGTGACAGCAGGAAAGAGCTACACGCTCACTTATTAAGTTTAAATGTGTGACAGCAGGAAAGAGCTATACGTTCACTTATTAAGACTAAAATTTAGCATAAAACAATTCTTCATGTTAATATCTTGCGAATTGCTGTGTAAAAACCTTTGGAAAAAATAACATTTAAGAATTCATATTGATATGGACTCAATGCAATTTCGGTGATGAAAAATCAAATTTTCTTTTAAAATTGTGTATTTGGGTTAAGGGGGGGGGAGCTCATAAGATTTATAACTAATGAAATATATTTACTTATTTTCTGTATCTTATTTTTTAAAAAAATAAGTTCTTATATTACACCATTCAGGTGGTTACGATATAAGTTTTTTGGCAGGATGACAGCTGAGGTGTTAGTCATTTATGGGTAGTGACCAGACAATTCTGGGTTGTGTAACACTTGTGTCCTTCTTCTTGCAGTATGCTAAAGTGGGAAAGCAGGATGCGGCAGACTATATCCAGTATGGTAAAGTGCTTAAGGAACTACAGAAAGAACTGAAGAAAATTGATAACACGGTAGCCATGTGCTTTTTTACTAACAGTTTAGCTGCTTTAAAATCCCTCGCCACCTGGTTCTTGTAATTAAGTAAACACCTTACATACAACAAAAATTTATCAGTTTTCATTCTCTCTTCATAAAAACTGAAATAATTGTCTCCAGTATTGCTGTGTAAGTAACAGGGGAAGAAAAAAAAAAGGGGGGGGGGGGGTTGTAATTATTCAATAATTTTGGAATAAGAAATAGCATTTTTTAAAGGAAGTAAGCTTTTGATTTATGAAATACGGATTTTCATAATGTTAGTTGTTCCTTAAATTTAAATATTTGTCCTTGGAATTAAGATACATTTCGTTATGTTGAAGTTTGGAAAATACTCTCTCAAGGCATTGACACTTTCAGGTCCTAGAGTTTTCTAATTAATATATTTTTAAAAAAACTTTTGTTAACTGGTGAAATTTTATCAATTTTTTTGCTGAATGTCAATTTTAAATACCAAACCAATTTGGCTGCTGTCCCCTGACTTTAGTGTTTGAGTTTTTTTTTACCCACAGTTGACCCCCCCGACACCCACCCCCCCCCCCCCAAGAAGAATAGCCACCTAACTTGACCAGTGGGTACATTCCAGCCAGCCATTTAGGTTACCATTCCATGAACTTCTAAGCATTAATTATGTTGGCATCTTCTCAAAAGAAAACTTGTGTCAACAGAGGCAAAGTCCTAAAAAAAGGGATCAGACAAAGGCCAAAAATCCCAGCCCTAAAAAGCAGGAATCCAAAAAGAAGACACCCAAGGGTTCCAAGAAGGTCAAAGGTCTTGACGTCCTCGACCAGCACACCAAGGAAAGCCTTAAATCAGCTGGGAGTGTCCTTGAACAGGAAACTACAGACACGGCAAAACTTGCCGCCGATAGGGAACAAAGAAAGAAAATTTACAACTTTGAGGTAAACTTTTTTTTTTTTTGAACATTTAATTATAGCTTCATAGATAGGTTTGCTTTTTAAACAAATGTGGTTACTAAGGTTTTTAGGATGAATGGAAAATGAACTGATTGAGATGTGTGTGAAAGTTTTTATAAGTTTGAACTATTTGGCCGTTGAACTGAAGCTACACGGAAATAAATGAAGCTAAACAAGGAGCTGCCGCACCAAGCGTTTAATCATAATGTAAATTGTATCTCTTTGTTGGTAATGATATTTGGCCACCACATCACTAACAAAGATCTACCAGAAAGGACTTACCAGGTACCCATTGATGAAGACATAAAGAAAAGATGGAGGTGGATAGGGCATACTCTCAGAAAACCCCCAGATAGCACCACCAGACAGTGCCTAACATGGAATCTACAGGGAAAAAGAAAGAGAGGAAGACCTAAGAATACATGGAGACGCGAGCTAGAGGCAGACACGCAAAATATGGGGTACACCTGGAAGCAACTGGAAAGGAAAGCACAGGACCGTGATGAATGAAAAATTCTTGTGGCGGGCCTATGCCCCAGACAGGGTAAAAAGACATAAGAAGAACAAGAAGAAATTGTATCTCAAGGTTAATGGAAACTTAACTAAATGTTTTTCACATTTATTCTTAAAAATACTTTATAGCAACATTAACTAACTTCTAATGCTTACATGTAAGCATATGTTTGATAGCAACATTGATTAACTTCTAAATAGCAACATGAATTAACTTCTAATGCCTACATATGAACATATGTTTGATAGCAACATGAATTAACTTCTAATGCCTACATATGAGCATATGTTTGATAGCAACATGAATTAACTTCTAATGCCTACATATGAACATATGTTTGATAGCAACATGAATTAACTTCTAATGCCTACATATGAACATATGTTTGATAGCAACATGAATTAACTTCTAATGCCTACATATGAACATATGTTTGATAGCAACATTCTTTTTTTATTCCCTGCTTCTGAAATTTTGTATACATATGATAAAATAAATTTTTTTTTTATTATTTTGAAAATGCATTAGACATTTTCCTTTTCAGAAATGAGTAGAATTTATGACAAAACAAGAAATAGTTGATTTTATGACAAAGCAAGAAATGAGTTGATTTAATGACAAAACAAGAAATAGCAAGTGTTTTTCTTTCTACAAAGCCATATCTAGCATTGTCACCACTGAAATACCTATGTACAGAATCTTTTGAAATCTACATTGATTCAAACCCCATTGTCTTGTTTTTACATTGGACCAAGACACAATTCTGGTGACATTGTTGACTGACAACATAATATAGACAGGTGAAAGATGTAGCACGGCTTCATACAAACAGTTGTTTTGTTAACCAGACCGTAATTGTTCACAGACCTTTGGTTTTAGGATGCATAAAATAACTGAACCATTAGATCTCAGTATTATTGTGATCATAACATTATTTTAAATAGTATTATAAAAATGAGAAATATTCCAAAAAATTATAAATATTCCCATCTATAATAATAATTATATTTGCTCTTGTCAAAGAAGATTATGTCCAACTGCTCTTATCAAAGAAGGTTGTTGGCAACTGTTGAGATGGGTGACATTTTGAAAATGCTGAAACTTGCATATGGTCCAAAGTGTAATAGGTTGCCAGAATAACTGACATTGTCTTTGTATAACTTGCAGATGGTCCAAAGTGTAATAGGTTGCCAGAATGACTGACATGGTCTTTGTATAACTTGCAGATGGTCCAAAGTGTAATAGGTTGCCAGAATGACTGACATGGTCTTTGTATAACTTGCAGATGGTCCAAAGTGTAATAGGTTGCCAGAATGACTGACATGGTCTTTGTATAACTTGCAGATGGTCCAAAGTGTAATAGGTTGCCAGAATGACTCGCACGGTTTTGTAAAATAACTTACTTTACTTATTTGTGTTTAGGATGACGATGAAGATATTTCCTTGAGCCTGAAAGTCAGAATACCCAAAGCAGGGGCCTACGTTGCTGAAGGAGAGGAGAGCGGCAAGGATATTGGTAAAGAAATTAAGAGTGAAGGAAAAATCCATTTGGACAAGAAACTTAAACAAGAGGAAACAAAAGAAGTGCCGGCCAAGAACACTAACTCAAGTCTCAACAAGAAGGTCAAAATGAAAAAAAATACGGAGAAATTTGGACAAGATAAAAATCTGGAATCCGTCAAATCTGAGACAAACGATTCTATCAAAGAAATTCCTCAATGCCTCAAATTTAAGTTGTCCAATGGAAAGATGGTTAGGTAAGTAATTTGGTCAAGAAACTTTCACTGGATTTCCTCTAAATTAACACCAGCCGTAGGACTTCCATGAAAACAAATAATGTGTAAATATTAAAGCCTCTGGTCCACTCAACTCTTGCATTAATCTTTATTAGTTGGAAAACATGTTTCTAAAGCTATTTTGACAAGTGTTGTCCAGTGTATTCTGAACATTTCAAAACTAATTTTTTTTTTTTAAGTTGTTTTTTTCCATGGCTTTATGAAATAGGAATTTTTGAAGAATATGTTTTTAATTTTTAGCACCGACAGAAAGAAAAAAAGTAAAAAGATGAATCTCAAGCAGTTTCTGCTGTTAGGCCCCGAATCTACCAGCCAACCAGAAACTCCATCAGACATCAAAGATGAGGAGAAAATTGTTCAAGGAACCAAAGCGGAATCTTTAAAAACGATTCCTGAAAAGTTAAAAGGCATTAAGAAAGAGGATGATGGCGGCAAAAGACAAGAAAAATCGGCAAAGAAATCTGAGAAAGTAAAATCGCGAGCTACGAAGGAGAACATTAAATCTGAGAAAAAGGTTAAGAGGAAGGGGTCAGAGGAAAAGATGGAATCGAAAAGAAAAGAGAAGAAGTTGACACAGAAAAAGTTGGCGCAACCTGTTGAGAAGGGCAGTGACAGCGACAGTGACCATCTGGTTGTGGATGAGAGGCCCAAGAAAGCTCCCGCGCAGAAGACTACGTCAGCCACCAAACCAGCCTCACTCAAACGGAAGCTTCCCTTGGAGAACATATCAACAGGTAGTCCAACATATCATCAGGTAGTCCAACATATCAGGTAGTCCAAGATATCAGGTAGTCCAACATACCAACATGTAGTCCAACATATCATCAGATAGTCCAACATATCATCAGTTCGTCATTGTCTCTTATATGTTTTGCAAACATAATATGTTTTGCAAACATATCAGTGAATACAAAAAAAATTAGTTTTAATTAACTCTTAATTATAGTATCCTATGGTCTTCTATGAAATTTATCTACATCACCATCATAACAATTCAACATTGATCAGTCAAACAGTCAGTCTACATCACCATCGTAACAATTCAACATTGACCAGTCAAACCGTCAGTCTACATCACCATCATAACAATTCAACATTGATCAGTCAGTCTACATCACCATCATAACAATTAAACATTGATCAGTCAAACAGTCAGTCTACATCACCATCATAACAAAGTCTACATCACCATCATAACAATTAAACATTGATCAGTCAGTCTACATCACTATCATAACAATTCAAAAATTGATCTGACAGTTAGGTCACATAAATGAAAATGATTCTCACAGGGAACTAATCTCTGTGACTGTTTATTGTATCCTTTATCATGTCATGTGTTTTCAAGTATAAAAATCGTCAAGCATCTCTGACTGATCAAAAACTGATTTACTGACACATATTTTTTGGTTCAATTTCTTCTTGTTCCCATTCCATAGAGAAAGCAAAAGAAATACGAATAAGGGAACATTTAAGACAACCCTGCTTTCTTAAAAGATAAAAATACATTTTTATTTCTTTAAAAAAATATTTGGGATTGTCTTTTTACCAAATGAATTATAATGTTACACATTTCACTTTATTTTCATTATTAATTTCTGTTTTCAACATCTATTAAATGTGTTTATGTTTGACTATACTTCATTTAAACTCTTGTTAACCCTTTAACTACCGCTGGGTTTTGGGGGGGGGGGACATCAATTTTTGCTGACTCAGCAATAAAAAATAAATAAGAAATTTCCGGTATTTTCATTCTCTATCCGATTCGCTTTTTAATTCTCTATAGATAAACGAATCAAGAAATATATAGTATTGAAATATGACGTCGACGTGACATCCTTGGTATTTCAGAAAAGTTCTTTGCCTTTTTGTTATGACACGACTATGTGACATCCTTGGTAATTGAAAGTGGGTGATCATGACGTCGTATCGACGTCATCGGTAGCGAAAAGGTTAAAGGGATTTTTTCTTTTAAATAAGAGTTGTCCCCATAAAAGAAAACGTTGGGGATATATTTTTTTGTAGGATAAGCTAACGGTCATAAAATTATAATTGGTCTAATATGCTGTCGCAAGTTTTCAGACTACTTTCCTGAGAACTTTTACAACAAAGGGTAGTTTGGGTAAACTTTAGTTTTGGCTATTGCCATTTTGACAGATTCTGCTGCCACTGATGATGCCAGTTCCAAAGTTGACATGGACTCAATACGAGGGGGGCTCAATGGAAGCATCAGTGACATTTTAACGGCCAGCGGCTATGGAGGAGACACAGATTTCAAAGTGGACACAAATACGAGGTTTGTTGCTTATGTATTCGTATTCAATTCCAATTTTGTGTATCTTTAAAAACTGTTGTTTTTTTTAAAAAACATTAATTAAGTTTGCCAACTTGCAAAAGTCATTTCTGTGAAAATTATTTGTGATTGATCTCCAGATTTTAACACTATGTGTCGGAGATAGGCAATGTTTTTGTTAGGATCAGAGATAGGCAATGTTTTTGTTAGGGTCAGAGGTAGGCAATGTTTTTGTTAGGTTCTGCTTAGTGTCAGAGGTAGGCAATGTTTTTGTTAGGGTCAGAGGTGGGCAATGTTTTTGTTAGGGTCTGCTTAGTGTCAGAGGTAGGAAATGTTTTTGTTAGTGTCAGAGGTAGGCAATGTTTTTGTTAGGGTCTGCTTAGTGTCAGAGGTAGGCAATGTTTTTGTTAGGGTCAGAGGTAGGCAATGTTTTTGTTAGGGTCTGCTTAGTGTCAGAGGTAGGCAATGTTTTTGTTAGGTTCTGCTTAGTGTCAGAGGTAGGCAATGTTTTTGTTAGGTTCTGCTTAGTGTCAGAGATAGGCAATGTTTTTGTTAGGTTCTGCTTAGTGTCAGAGGTAGGCAATGTTTTTGTTAGTGTCAGAGGTAGGAAATGTTTTTGTTAGTGTCAGAGGTAGGCAATGTTTTTGTTAGGTTCTGCTTAGTGTCAGAGGTAGGCAATGTTTTTGTTAGGTTCTGCTTAGTGTCAGAGGTAGGCAATGTTTTTGTTAGGTTCTGCTTAGTGTCAGAGATAGGCAATGTTTTTGTTAGGTTCTGCTTAGTGTCAGAGGTAGGCAATGTTTTTGTTAGGTTCTGCTTAGTGTCAGAGATAGGCAATGTTTTTGTTAGTGTCAGAGGTAGGCAATGTTTTTGTTAGTGTCAGAGGTAGGCAATGTTTTTGTTAGTGTCAGAGGTAGGCAATGTTTTTGTTAGGTTCTGCTTAGTGTCAGAGGTAGGAAATGTTTTTGTTAGGTTCTGCTTAGTGTCAGAGATAGGCAATGTTTTTGTTAGGTTCTGCTTAGTGTCAGAGGTAGGCAATGTTTTTGTTAGTGTCAGAGGTAGGCAATGTTTTTGTTAGGGTCAGAGGTAGGCAATGTTTTTGTTAGTGTCAGAGGTAGGAAATGTTTTTGTTAGTGTCAGGGGTAGGCAATGTTTTTGTTAGTGTCAGAGGTAGGCAATGTTTTTGTTAGGTTCTGCTTAGTGTCAGAGGTAGGCAATGTTTTTGTTAGGTTCTGCTTAGTGTCAGAGGTAGGCAATGTTTTTGTTAGGTTCTGCTTAGTGTCAGAGGTAGGCAATGTTTTTGTTAGGTTCTGCTTAGTGTCAGAGATAGGCAATGTTTTTGTTAGTGTCAGAGGTAGGCAATGTTTTTGTTAGTGTCAGAGGTAGGAAATGTTTTTGTTAGTGTCAGAGGTAGGCAATGTTTTTGTTAGTGTCAGAGGTAGGCAATGTTTTTGTTAGGGTCAGAGGTAGGCAATGTTTTTGTTAGGGTCAGAGGTAGGAAATGTTTTTGTTAGGTTCTGCTTAGTGTCAGAGGTAGGCAATGTTTTTGTTAGTGTCAGAGGTAGGCAATGTTTTTGTTAGGTTCTGCTTAGTGTCAGAGGTAGGCAATGTTTTTGTTAGTGTCAGAGGTAGGCAATGTTTTTGTTAGGATCAGAGGTAGGCAATGTTTTTGTTAGGTTCTGCTTAGTGTCAGAGGTAGGCAATGTTTTTGTTAGGTTCTGCTTAGTGTCAGAGGTAGGCAATGTTTTTGTTAGTGTCAGAGGTAGGAAATGTTTTTGTTAGGTTCTGCTTAGTGTCAGAGGTAGGCAATGTTTTTGTTAGGTTCTGCTTAGTGTCAGAGGTAGGCAATGTTTTTGTTAGGTTCTGCTTAGTGTCAGAGATAGGCAATGTTTTTGTTAGGTTCTGCTTAGTGTCAGAGGTAGGCAATGTTTTTGTTAGGTTCTGCTTAGTGTCAGAGATAGGCAATGTTTTTGTTAGTGTCAGAGGTAGGCAATGTTTTTGTTAGTGTCAGAGGTAGGCAATGTTTTTGTTAGTGTCAGAGGTAGGCAATGTTTTTGTTAGGTTCTGCTTAGTGTCAGAGGTAGGCAATGTTTTTGTTAGGTTCTGCTTAGTGTCAGAGATAGGCAATGTTTTTGTTAGGTTCTGCTTAGTGTCAGAGGTAGGCAATGTTTTTGTTAGGTTCTGCTTAGTGTCAGAGGTAGGCAATGTTTTTGTTAGTGTCAGAGGTAGGCAATTTTTTTGTTAGTGTCAGAGGTAGGCAATGTTTTTGTTAGGGTCAGAGGTAGGCAATGTTTTTGTTAGTGTCAGAGGTAGGCAATGTTTTTGTTAGGTTCTGCTTAGTGTCAGAGGTAGGCAATGTTTTTGTTAGGTTCTGCTTAGTGTCAGAGGTAGGCAATGTTTTTGTTAGTGTCAGAGGTAGGCAATGTTTTTGTTAGGGTCTGCTTAGTGTCAGAGGTAGGCAATGTTTTTGTTAGTGTCAGAGGTAGGCAATGTTTTTGTTAGGTTCTGCTTAGTGTCAGAGGTAGGCAATGTTTTTGTTAGGTTCTGCATAGTGTCAGAGATAGGCAATGTTTTTGTTAGGTTCTGCTTAGTGTCAGAGGTAGGCAATGTTTTTGTTAAGTTCTGCTTAGTGTCAGAGGTAGGCAATGTTTTTGTTAGTGTCAGAGGTAGGCAATGTTTTTGTTAGTGTCAGAGGTAGGCAATGTTTTTGTTAGGGTCAGAGGTAGGCAATGTTTTTGTTAGTGTCAGAGGTAGGCAATGTTTTTGTTAGGTTCTGCTTAGTGTCAGAGGTAGGCAATATTTTTGTTAGTGTCAGAGGTAGGAAATGTTTTTGTTAGGTTCTGCTTAGTGTCAGAGGTAGGCAATGTTTTTGTTAGGTTCTGCTTAGTGTCAGAGGTAGGCAATGTTTTTGTTAGTGTCAGAGGTAGGCAATGTTTTTGTTAGTGTCAGAGGTAGGCAATGTTTTTGTTAGGGTCAGAGGTAGGCAATGTTTTTGTTAGGTTCTGCTTAGTGTCAGAGGTAGGCAATGTTTTTGTTAGGTTCTGCTTAGTGTCAGAGGTAGGCAATGTTTTTGTTAGGTTCTGCTTAGTGTCAGAGGTAGGAAATGTTTTTGTTAGTGTCAGAGGTAGGCAATGTTTTTGTTAGGTTCTGCTTAGTGTCAGAGGTAGGCAATGTTTTTGTTAGGTTCTGCTTAGTTTCAGAGGTAGGCAATGTTTTTGTTAGGTTCTGCTTAGTGTCAGAGATAGGCAATGTTTTTGTTAGGTTCTGCTTAGTGTCAGAGGTAGGCAATGTTTTTGTTAGGTTCTGCTTAGTGTCAGAGGTAGGCAATGTTTTTGTTAGGTTCTGCTTAGTGTCAGAGGTAGGCAATGTTTTTGTTAGGTTCTGCTTAGTGTCAGAGATAGGCAATGTTTTTGTTAGGTTCTGCTTAGTGTCAGAGGTAGGCAATGTTTTTGTTAGTGTCAGAGGTAGGCAATGTTTTTGTTAGTGTCAGAGGTAGGCAATGTTTTTGTTAGGTTCTGCTTAGTGTCAGAGGTAGGCAATGTTTTTGTTAGGGTCAGAGGTAGGCAATGTTTTTGTTAGGGTCAGAGGTAGGCAATGTTTTTGTTAGTGTCAGAGGTAGGCAATGTTTTTGTTAGTGTCAGAGGTAGGCAATGTTTTTGTTAGTGTCAGAGGTAGGCAATGTTTTTGTTAGTGTCAGAGGTAGGCAATGTTTTTGTTATTGTCAGAGGTAGGCAATGTTTTTGTTAGTGTCAGAGGTAGGCAATGTTTTTGTTAGGGTCAGAGGTAGGCAATGTTTTTGTTAGGTTCTGCTTAGTGTCAGAGGTAGGCAATGTTTTTGTTAGGGTCAGAGGTAGGCAATGTTTTTGTTAGTGTCAGAGGTAGGCAATGTTTTTGTTAGGGTCAGAGGTAGGCAATGTTTTTGTTAGTGTCAGAGGTAGGCAATGTTTTTGTTAGTGTCAGAGGTAGGCAATGTTTTTGTTAGGTTCTGCTCAGGTTTTCCCACATTTAAATGAAGTATCAATGTATAAAAAGATATGGGACTGCCTTACAAAAAAACCTGTTTCAGTAAAGGAAGTTTAGGAAATAATCGAAAAATTGATACAAACGTTTTTTTTTTTTTTAAAATCAAAATAAACCAATGGGAAAACTTTGAAATGCCACTGTTACGTACCATTATGGTTTTGATAATGTCATCTGTGTTAATAGTTGGCTCATAGAAGAAACAATACATAACAAAAGACCAAACTAACAGATGACGATACCAAAGCTAGTGATAATAAAATTTCATTTTCTACTTATTCTATATGTTAAGGGCCCACGATCAATTTATTGAACATTCTGGCTCCTAAAATAAATAAATTTTCTGTGCAAATACAAGTTTGAGTACAGTAGCACCACAGAACTGTGTCAAGGAAAAATACTCAAAATACAAATAATAATGTTATACACACATTAATATAACGTCTTGTCTGTCTTTTTAAGTCTCGATATGTATAAACCTATGACTACCTGGTAAGAAACCTGGCAGGCTTTATATAGGATTAAATCTGAATGTTCTAGTCAAGAAAATCTGGAAATTGCATCCCCCGTTGACATTCTTGAGAACAAATGGAACGCAATGAATGTAAACAAACATTCGCTCAGCCAAGAAAGGGGCGGGCAGGGAAGACTTGACAACACATTGACACGACGATGTCGATTTTCAAGGTCATAACTAGTTGCCAAGCTGTGGTTGCTAAAAATAGCTCTGTGTTGAAGTGAAAAACAAGTCCTACAGTATACAAGATTACATATAACCATTAATTTATAAATATAAAAGAAAACATTCAAGAACTCATTGAATGGGTATTGTGGGGAAGAGTACGTCGTCTAGAGGATGAGGTCCCTTATGTAGCCACAGACAATAGTTTAGAGTCTAAAAAGACTCTGGTTATTCAGCTCCTGGAAAGCTGGTGCTTGTAACGTTTCCTGGCTCCTATAAAGACGATAATTTATAAGGGAAAACACGTAACGTCGTCTAAGAGTCATCGAATATAGTTTTATTTCTGGTTATGATATAAGTGTTCAAACACATCACTTTCTACTCGATAGCCATGTAAAGTGACTCAAAATCCCATGAATACACAAAACAGCATTATAAAGTTATACTAAGTCCTCACTCATAAAACACTCTGTCGAATCCACACTCAATAATAATCGTTCTCTCCCTAATAATAATCTGTCTCTCCTTTTATACCCTTATTGACGTTGCACTGTTGACAACAAGAAAAATGTTCACATTCATTCACCACTCTCATGTTTCCCCAACTCACAACAAACACTTTCTCCCCCGGGGTCCCCCCCCTGCCAAATCGGTCATATTCGTGGGAAAATACAGCCAATACCACGAGCACTCTCTTTCCGTCCCCCAAACATACACAGAAAAGGTAAACACCCGATCTGACCGTGACCCCCCCCCCCCCCCCCCCCCCCCGCCTCACGAGTGACATTAGGTGAAACCCAATGTTGCGAGTTTATAAAAAATAACAACTGTCAGGTCGTGTGCATTTTCTGCATATGTGAAATCAATAATAGCATATAAAGATCAAATAGATATGTACAAATGAACAAGTACAAAATAACTGTATAATGAGATGAATTATTTGAAACATTTGTGTCATCATTCCTAAGTTGATAGTCAATGGTGTGGCAATACATAGTAGAATTCTGGCATCTATAATGAAACATACATAGTAAAAAGTAAATTAATCATTAACGGTATTATCTCATTCTTATTCAAAATCAATTGGGAGCATTTATGTAAATACATGGTAACAATTATTTAAATGTTTACAGTACTTCGAAACATTCTTTATTAATGTAAATGTGAAAAAGAGGAAGGAAAAAAAAATGTCAACATCTGAGCTTGTGTGGACAGCCCTGAATTGTCCCGTCAATGTCAACATCTGAGCTTGTGTGGACAGCCCTGAATTGTCCCGTCAATGTCAACATCTGAGCTTGTGTGGACAGCCCTGAATTGTCCCGTCAATGTCAACATCTGAGCTTGTGTGGACAGCCCTGAATAGTCCCGTCAATGTCAACATCTGAGCTTGTGTGGACAGCCCTGAATTGTCCCGTCAATGTCAACATCTGAGCTTGTGTGGACAGCCATGAATTGTCCCGTCAATGTCAACATCTGAGCTTGTGTGGACAGCCCTGAATTGTCCCATCAATGTCAACATCTGAGCTTGTGTGGACAGCCATGAATTGTCCCATCAATGTCAACATCTGAGCTTGTGTGGACAGCCCTGAATTGTCCCGTCAATGTCAACATCTGAGCTTGTGTGGACAGCCCTGAATTGTCCCGTCAATGTCAACATCTGAGCTTGTGTGGACAGCCATGAATTGCCCCGTCAATGTCAACATCTGAGCTTGTGTGGACAGCCATGAATTGTCCCGTCAATGTCAACATCTGAGCTTGTGTGGACAGCCCTGAATTGTCCCGTCGATGTCAACATCTGAGCTTGTGTGGACAGCCCTGAATTGTCCCGTCAATGTCAACATCTGAGCTTGTGTGGACAGCCATGAATTGTCCCGTCAATGTCAACATCTGAGCTTGTGTGGACAGCCATGAATTGTCCCGTCAATGTCAACATCTGAGCTTGTGTGGACAGCCATGAATTGTCCCGTCAATGTCAACATCTGAGCTTGTGTGGACAGCCATTAATTGTCCCGTCAATGTCAACATCTGAGCTTGTGTGGACAGCCATGAATTGTCCCATCAATGTCAACATCTGAGCTTGTGTGGACAGCCATGAATTGTCCCGTCAATGTCAACATCTGAGCTTGTGTGGACAGCCATGAATTGTCCCGTCAATGTTTACAAATAAGACGGTGGAATGTTTCGTTTATCACCTTGTCTTAGAAAATCATGGAGGTTACACAATCCACTTAACTCCCCCCTCTCTCTTCTCGTGTCTGACCTGCACGGTCCAGTAGTCACCTAGTCACCCTGCAAGTTGTTTTTTTTTCCTAAAGACAATTCTTCTCCACCCCGATCTGTCACTTCTCCCTTCTCACAACCAATATCATGGTTGAAAGCACAAAAATATATTACATTTTTATACATGTTAATTTTACCCAAATTAAGCATTGTGAAGTTGTTATTTCCATCGTTTGTGGATGGAAACACTTGACAATCTTCGCCCCTAAGGCGGTGACAGTCATCACCCGTGAAATGTTCACGAAAATTTAAGTTCAATTCGGGAACAGGTGAAAGCTCTGCTTTCCCCTCCTGCTCACAACATAATAACTCGCCTGAGCTTGACTCAGGGCCGTATGTGAACTTTGTTGAAATTACAACCTGAATTCGTGCTCCCCATACAACTAAAAGCGGCTTTCCTTTTTCCTCCCATTTTCCGTTGCTTCCTTGTCATCTTTTATCCCCTCTGTAACTTGGTCCTTCTCTATAATTGTTATCCCTATGCAGTTGCTGTAGTCTCCTGCAATTCTCAATGTTATGTCCCTCTAAGCGGCATAACTGGCAGTAGCGTCTTCCCCACTGTGCGTTTCTTTCCGTAACATACCCCTGTGCTGTGTGACCGTGCGTGTCCGTACTTTAGTCGGATGTGCTGCCAAATAATTGTCCCCCGACTCAATGACAGCCTCGAGATTCATATTGTTTTTCTCTAATATATGTTCAACTATGTCCTGATTTATTGTCTGAAGTATTTTGTCCACTATTGTCAACGGTATCAAATTTTCGTAAGTTCTCTCTGTCTTCGTCATGTCAATCCACCTAGTAAGATAATGTTGTATCCGATGTGCATAAGGTGTCAAGCCCCCGTCCTTGTCTGGTGTCATTCGGGCCAGTTTCTCTCTATATCCCTGTGCAGTCATTCTGAAATGTTTCAACAGTGCAGTCTTGACCTCCTCGTAAGTGGCCTCCACTCCTGTTACGCGCGCTGCGAAGCAGACTGGTAGCAGCTCGGGTGGCATCAATTTTCTAAGCTCATTATTCCAACTGTCGGTTGTCCATTTATTCATCCTGGCTTCGTCCTCAAACCGCATGAGGAAGAAGTCCAAATTATCAGAACGTCCATCGAACATTGGAAGTTTATTTTTGGATCGACCTGTGTCGGTCGATTGTACTCTGGCCGTTTCATCTATTTCCCCTCTATCTATCTCAGCCATTTTTATTTCATGTTCTTGTCTTTCTTTTCTCTGTCTTTCTTCCTTCTCATACGCGCGCATGTCTCGTTCCTCGTCGTCTTTTTTTCTCTCCATGGCTCGCCTATGCTCATCTTCTAATTTTTATCGTTCATCTTCTGCTTTTTCTAGGGCTCGCTTATGCTCATCTTCTGCTTTTTTCCGTTCAGCTTCTGCTAATTCTAATTCTTCTAATTTCTTAACGGCATATTTTGTGATCTCTTTCCCTTCTAACCCTAAATCTGTTGCCTCCTGTCTAAGTTCTGCGATCGATTTCATTTTAACGGTTTCACTTCCCCCCTAGTTATATGGTATCTACTTGATTATAAGGTATTAAAAAATTTATACTATCCAACAATAATTTTGCTAACCAACAAAAATCAGTTTACAGAAATCTCCTCAATTCAAAAGAGCTTAGCATAATATAATCTTAACAATATATCAATAAATATAAATGAACTTAATTACCCGGACTTGTACGTAGCTGGCTTGCTCCTTGCAACATCAATTAGTAGTGGTGGTGTCCATTAGCAGTCAAACAAGGACAGCGGTTACTGGAACAGCAAGTACTGGCACAGTGGGTAATGGAACAGCGGGTACGGAACAGCAGTTACTGGAACAGCGGTTACTGGAACGGTTACAGAAAACAGGTACCGAGATCATCAGGAACAGCAGGTAAAGGCAACATCAGGAACAGCGATAGCAACGGGATACATGATAAACGGGTACAGGATCAGCCGAACAGCAGCGGCTGGTGACAGAATCGGTTGAACAGCAGCGTCTCGGCAACAGCGAGGTACAGGAACAGTAGGCCAGCAGTGGTTGGTAACAGGATCAGCAGGACAGCAGCGGCAGCGATGTACTGGACAGCAAAATTGACATTATTGATCAATAATGTTGTTCAAACGTTGTACTGTAGCCGCTGGTAGGCTTGGATAGTTCGGACGGCTAGCTTCGGCGTGCCTGTGGGCGATGGTATGATGTAATATGGCTTCGACGAGCATTCACTGTGGACGAAGATAGGTTTAGATGGTTTGGATTCTCATGTTATCTTGGTTAGAACGGCTGGGTTCGACGGTCATTCACTGTGGGTGATGGTAGGCTGGGGTAGTTAGGATTCAGCTCGCTTTGGTCGGGCCCCCACTGTGGGTTATGGTAGGCTTGGGTAGTTAGGATTCAGCTCGCTTTGGTCGGGCCCCCACTGTGGCGAAAGTACGTCGTCTAGAGGATGAGGTCCCTTCTGTAGCCACAGACAATAGTTTCAGAGTCTAAAAAGACTCTGGTTATTCAGCTCCTGGAAAGCTGGTGCTTGTAACGTTTCCTGGCTCCTATAAAGCCGATAGTTTATAAGGGAAAACATGTAACATCGTCTCAGAGTCATCGATTATAGTTTTATTTCTGGTTATGATATAAGTGTTCAAACACATCACTTTCTACTCGATAGCCATGTAAAGTGACTCAAAATCCCATGAATACACAAAACAGCATTATAAAGTTATACTAAGTCCTCACTCATAAAACACTCTGTCGAATCCACACTCAATAATAATCGTTCTCTCCCTAATAATAATCTGTCTCTCCTTTTATACCCTTATTGACGTTGCACTGTTGACAACAAGAAAAATGTTCACATTCATTCACCACTCTAATGTTTCCCCAACTCACAACAAACACTTTCTCCCCTGGGGTCCCCCCCTGCCAAGACGGTCATACTCGTGGGAAATACAGCCAATACCACGAGCACTCTCATTCCGTCCCCCAAACATACACAGAAAAGGTAAACACCCGATCTGACCGTGACAGGTATCTAGTCAAATGTTTTAAGTATTTCAATGCTACTACATGATTGTAGCAGTAGCAAACCATTTTTTAAACATGTTTTTCCTTCACTTTATTTAAACTGTCCATTTTTGTATCTGTGCAGTGGAATGAGAGATGCTATAGCCGGGATGCTGACCATGAGCAGAATGGGGGACGGAGCTAACGCCACGTCTGCACAGGTTAAAGTGGAAGGCAAGGAGAACAAAAAAGAGAGGGTTGATGAAGAGGAGCAATTGATGGCCGACTGTTATCAGGATTCAGAATTTGGTCAGTCTTGTAAACACACTGTCAAGTACAATTTTTTGTTTTATGTAAAATGTGTTGGCAAGATGAGATTCATTGTTTTTAGTTTAAAAGTCAAACTACTAATCTAGTCAAATCAAGACAATGCAATACGAGTTTCAGCTTAAAGTCTTCTTTGGCAGACAAAAACATGTATATATATATATATATATTCACCTATACCTAATATAAAGGTTCAGCTTAAAGTCTTTCTTGGCAGACAAAAACATGTATATATATACCTATACCTAATATAAGGGTTCAGCTTAAAGTCTTCTTTGGCAGACAAAAAAAACCATATATATATATACACCTACACCAGGACAATAATAATAGTTTTGACAAATTTCTTATCTTACCACCCATTGAAAATAAATGAAGCAGAAGTGAAATAAGAAGACACAAATTTAAAAATGGGACCCAGCGCCAACAGAAATTAAACCAAACGTTTTTGTCTCATAGATCACTTGCCATGTTTTTCGGTTTTGGGTAGACCCCCTGCTTACCTGATATTGATTTTTTGCAAACTCATTAACTTCAAATGTATTTTTGACAGCCGGTATAGTGCTACTCACCTTGAAAGATTTAAATTTAATTTAATATATAAATGGAATAAAATAATGCATTATAAAATCCCTACTTTGCTACTATTTTTATAATTGCGAAAATAAGTTTTTATACAAAACTGTAGAAGTGTATCGTCTGTCTGTTTGTTACGTTTTCACGTAAAAACCAAGCAACAAATCTCCGTGATCTTGTGCGCAGATAAAGTTGGAGGTTTAGCTAGCTAAAGAGTTGACACGGGCTACAATTTACTGCGGAAAGATACTTTTTTTACAAAATAAAAACGTACGTGGGCGGAGCTGCAGTAAACTGCTAGATTATAATAATTCTTAAACAGGTTCACATATCAGAAAATATACCTGATAACTTAAATTTTAATATGATTCTTCATTACGTTTCATTAACATTTATGTTTTAAAATATTTTACTTGATAGGTACTTTTATAATTTATGTAGGAAGATATTCTTTAAATAATAAGGTAATTTTATGCAAGTAAATAGGTACTATCTGTGTATGTGGATTATTCCATTCATGGAATGCCAAAATAGAAGTAACGACCTGCTTACATGAGATCCACAATCTATTTTCATTTCATGGACCCCCCAATTTTTTTTTTCGCTGACATAGACTACTTGCAAGTTGTTGTCGACCCCTGGGGGGCAATATAGACTACTTTGGGAATCACTGAATTAAACCATTACAATTATTTTTGGGTTGACAAGGAACAACAACCATGGAAATAGTATTGTAGAAATATTTAAAATTAAAACGGTTGATGTCTGAAGGGATAGATTGTCCAAAAATGAAAATTAAGTTTTTCCTCCATATAGATTATTTTTGCTGTATTTTTATAATGAAATATACTTTTAAATACTAAATAAAGTAAAGATAAAGCTTTTAAGTAGACTTTTAGTGTTGCTGCGATGTCAACAATTGCATTAAATATTGTTTTTACTTGAATGTTTCTTGTTGTGAATAAAAAATGATAATCTATGCTTAAAATATATGTTAAATGTTAGGATGCTACTTAATTGTAAGGATGCTATTTAAATGTTAGGATGCTACTTAATTGTAAGGATGCTATTTAAATGTTAGGATGCTACTAAAATGTTTGGATGCTACTCCTAAAAGTGAAAGTGTGGATTTCATTTACGTAAGACTTGTTCAAATTATATCTTTTATTTTAGTCTATCCGTCTTTTGATCTATCTGATGATGATGAAGAGTCTCTCTACAAGTCAAAGAAAAAGTCAGAAAAAGATGATAACTGGAATCCTAAAGGTTGGTAGGGACCAGGCAGTAACTACGAGGGCTTATTGCAAACCTGAGTTTTAAGGTTGTTATTAAAGCAGATAAACTATTGTATTGATCACATAATTTACTGCCAGTTTTCTCCTTCTCTTTCCTGGCAATTAAGTCCTCCCTGACTTGTCGCTTATTATTTTTATAGAAGATTGCCGTTACCAACATATTAAACTTTTGATTGAAGAAAGTTACTTTTGAGATCTTGTCAAGTCATACCATGGTAATTTCAGATGTCGTGTTTTTTTATTAGGACATTGTCACGTGAAATCCATTGTTATATGTATCCTGTGATGTTTTCAGCTCGTGTCAACTCTGTCGCTGTCAAGCCAGAAAGGGAGCATAGAGTCGGAGTTCAGAAAGAATCCGTTGCAAGCACCCTCGCATCTACAGCAGCCAAGCTTGCAGAAAACCCTCCTGTAAGTCCCGACTTCTTTCGATTTTTATTGATCGGCATGATTAAAAATAGTTAAATATCTTCACTCAGTCAGATAGGTTTGTGTTTTTAAAATGTATATTTGTGTTATCGCTGGTCTATGAACATCAAAGTGGTTTTGTTTTTTTTTCAAAAGTTGTGCAGAGTGGAGGATATTTTCATTTTCTATGAAGATTTTTGAAAAGGTTAAGAAGATCTTTTGCCTCTTCTGAGAGGTATTTGACACATTGTTTTTTTATATCTTATTGTGTTAATGACAAATATCTTTCAGCACAGGCAAAAAAAAAGAGACATATTAAAAATTTTAGCAATGACTTAAAATTTGTGTGACCGCCTATATTTGTCAATAGTGTTGAATAAAGTCTTTTAAGTTTGCCTGAAGTTCTTTATTAGCAGTATTAGTCTCAGAACTCATGTGGCATTTATAGGACATTTATACACATCAGAGTTGTCCTGACCACACACAAAAAGTACACATTGAATGTCTTGTCAAGAGTTACTCTGAATGTCTTGTTGAGTACTTTGTCCAATTACAACTTTTAAAAAACACCATAAGTTTAAAGCACTCAAAAATTCTATAAAAAGAAATAGAATAAGTCTGTCAACAAATGATGTCACTCAAGGAAAGTTCCAAGAATTAAAGGAGTCAAAGTATTTCATTGCAAGAAAGGGCAATGAGATTTAATCCTCATTTTTTTTCCCCATATGACAGTATCATTCTCTAGATAAAATAAATGCACTATTTGATAAGAGTTTCTTTATTTCAGCCCAATAGCCGTTTGTGTTCTATAGGTCATGGTCACATCATCTGATCATGGTTGCTTATAGTAGTCAGTGTTTCATTTGTGTTCTATAGGTCATGGTCACATCATCTGATCATGGTTGCTTATAGTAGTCTGTGTTTCATTTGTGTTCTATAGGTCATGGTCACATCATCTGATCATGGTTGCTTATAGTAGTCTGTGTTTCATTTGTGTTCTATAGGTCATGGTCACATCATCTGATCATATGGTTGCTTATAGTAGTCTGTGTTTCATTTGTGTTCTATAGGTCATGGTCACATCATCTGATCACATGGTTGCTTATAGTAGTCTGTGTTTCATTTGTGTTCTATAGGTCATGGTCACATCATCTGATCACATGGTTGCTTATAGTAGTCAGTGTTTTGAGTAGGAGATGTAAACATTTCATCAAATCCTCATTGTTCTGTCATGTGCAAAGTTTTGCAAATTTAATCATTTTAAGATTTGTGTCTTGTATTGAACAATGCGCAACAAAGGACTGAAAACCAGTTTACAAAGAAAAACTATATCAACTCTAGTGATACTAACGATATTTAATTTATTTGTACAATTAAATGTATATAAAAATTTTAAAAAACAAATAGACGGAAATAAAAGCTATTTCAACTTACAGCACAGCAAGTGAAAAAAGAACAATCCTCGAAAGATACACATGTCAATATATACACACGTAAAGAGTATAATCTCTTAAGTATATTACGCCTCGTAAATGTCAAGGAAAAATAACAAAAATCTCTCTCCTGGCTAGGAAAGCTGCCGGCCTATATATAAGGAGTAAATTAGAACCCCCCAGAAAAGAAATTCTAGAAAATTGCGTCATCTGACAGCATTCTTTAGAACAGATAGAATGCATTTGAACATAAAGATTTTTTTCCCAGTCAAGGGAGGGGTGGATAAAAGAGAGTGGCACTACACATTTAATCGGTGACGTCAATATCTAAAAAAAAAAAAAAAAAAAAAAGCGGGGAGAGAGAAATGGTGGTGGCCACAATGCTACGTTGAAGTAAAATTCGATCAAGACACATGCCATATCAGTACCGTTTCAAGAAATTTGTGAATTTCTCTCAATAGTCAAATTTTATTTGCAATAGAAAGCAGCCCCTGCATGATGTCATGTGGTGGAGTGAGAGTCAGATGCCTGGAATCTGAGCTGCCTACAAACTGTTAACTGATCAAGGTGTCTGAATGTAATAGAAATATGTAAAGCAAATTATCTTTAAAATGTTTAGTTGGGTAAATTTTATCAAATTGACACATGGTTTGTAAAATAGTTTTAAAATGACTTAAAATAGTCAACCGCCACGACTTTCTTCTTTAAAGTGCATCAAAACTTTTTAAAAAGTGACAGCTATTTAATTTATATAGTTTGCGTACCATGTTTTCAGACTGAGAGAAAGCTGTTGAAAAAAGTCCCCAAGGTGAAAGTGCCTGAAAAGAAAGAATTTGAAGTTGAGCCTCTGCCAGGTCCTTCTTCTGCCCTTGATGAGCCAGGTAGGTCAGAGTTGAGCCTCTGCCAGGTCCTTCTTCTGCCCTTGATGAGCCAGGTAGGTCAGAGTTGAGCCTCTGCCATGTCCTTCTTCTGCTCTTGATGAGCCAGGTAGGTCAGAGTTGAGCCTCTGCCAGGTCCTTCTTCTGCCCTTGATGAGCCAGGTAGGTCAGAGTTGAGCCTCTGCCATGTCCTTCTTCTGCACTTGATGAGCCAGGTAGGTCAGAGTTGAGCCTCTGCCAGGTCCTTCTTCTGCCCTTGATGAGCAAGGTAGGTCAGAGTTGAGCCTCTGCCATGTCTTTCGTCTGCCCTTGATGAACCTGGTAGGTCAGAGTTGAGCCTCTGCCAGGTCCTTCTTCTGCTCTTGATGAGCCAGGTAAGTCAGAGTTGAGCCTCTGCCGTGTCTTTTGTCTGTCCTTGATGAACCAGGTAGGTCAGAGTTGAGCCTCTGCCATGTCTTTCGTCTGCTCTTGATGAACCAGGTAGGTCAGAGTTGAGCCTCTGCCAGGTCCTTCTTCTGCTCTTGACAAACTGGGTACGTCAGATTGTTTGAGATCATGACATTTAACATGATGGTGTTTTATTGCTTTCTTTCAAAATGGTTATAATATTAAAAGAAAAAGAAAGATTTCCCCTTCTTAAGAAGAAGAATTAATTCCATTTCTACCAGTAACACTTTTGATACTTTTCTTTCAGTAAATGCATTTAGGCCGGGAATAAAAAGACCCATAGACCCGTGTGCCAACACGTCTGCTGTTAATGTTCCAAAAGGTAATTATGTTGACCAGGACTATTCATGTACCGGTAGATTTAAGTTTCATAAAAGGGTCACCCCATAAACTTGACAGATAGTCTATCCATTATTCTGCCTATTATTAATTTGTATAATACTGAAATATGACATGCTGTAATTAATTTAAAATGAATTTTGTCAAATGGGAAAGAAATTCATTTTCCAGATATTAGTCCGCATACTTCGTCATTGCAAGTTTTCATTTGCAAACAGAATACATCAAATTTTTACGTTTCCTCCTCATCTAAGATTTATCATTTATTTCAAACTTACTTGTTTATTTCAGCTAAGAAAGTAAAGAAAGGTTTGGCCACAGCTAAACAGCGCCTTGGCAAATTGCTTAAGATAAAGAAGATGGTGTTTTAATTTCAAGCGTCGTCTTCTTTATAGCAGCATTGCAGAATCTGTAACTGTCTTGACCCTGCAAAGTAGGGCACACATTAGAATTTGGCGGTGGGACTCACTGCAACTGCTCTAGAAGGCCCACAAAATTGTAAATACCACATCCTTGACAAGATACTCCATAAATGATTACTGATCCTACATTGACTAGATACCACATCAATGACTACGGACACCACAGCAACTACAGATACTATATATCGATTCCTAGGTACCACATCAATGACTACAGATACCACAGCAATTACATTATTGGCTAGATACATTTGTAAATTACCTGAGTTTAATTCACTGTTGTATTTACGTGTGCTTATGAGTGGAGTTTGTGTTATTTTCTCATGAATGTGTCCGCGTTAGTACATGAATAATTCAGTTGTGGAGAGCAGCTTTAAGTGTAGATAAATAGAGCAGCTCTAAGTGTAGATATTTGAAAGCAAGGTGCAAGCCACTTGTGCAGGCATGTCAAAGAACCCAGTCCACGGTACACAGAAGCATTTATTCTTCTTGTGTAGGATGCATTATTTCTACATTAAAAATTATATAAATTATCAACAATATCTTATATTAAAATCTAGCCCTTGTTACATATAAATAATGTATTTTTTTTATAAATTATATTTAAAGAGGATAAAGAATTGTTTAAAAATGTAATGTATGATGAGTGTCATTAATATACATGCGAATTGTAGAGCAATGCATCTGTAAAATAAACATTGTAATATAATGCATGGTAAATGTTAAGAAAGAAAAATTGTGAAATCAGGAGAGTCTGTACCCGAGTCCTGCACTGCCTTATTTGCATTTTGCTGTGCTCAGAGCTTTCTGTCGAGTTTCTGATCTTATTTTGTGTTGGGTCCTGAAACATGCCGTCTCAAGACTGAGTTATTTGCAGGTATAATAATAGAGGCAGTAGTATTTATTAAGCACTTCATTTCACAGCATAGTTCTACACAAACAATATTGAACTTCTATCACTCTTGAAATGTATCATTTTCATTTGATCTCTATTTATTTAGTTTTTTGGTGTGCATGTTTTCATGACCATTCTTTCACTATCAGTTAATTTATAAACAGTATTGATATCTGTAAAAGAAATCAAGCAGTTATAAATAAGGGAAAAGATAAGTTAGTACAATATATAAAGCTATATGTATACAAAAATAAGGAAGTATATTTGTTTACTTTACACTCCAGGACTCTTTGTTGTATATATTTTGCTTGTGGTGTGACTGCTTCCATTACTGGATAGCACGCAAAATATAATTCCCAATAGCTACGCTAAATTATATTTTTTAAATAACGCAACTGCGTTTTGTGCGTAATATTTTCTTTTCAGAAAATAAAATAGTCTTTATTTAAAAATGGTGTAATAAATATTCTGTTTAAAAGTGCTTGGGACATCAGAATATTTAATATAGTTCATGGGCGTGAAATAAAAAGTGTGCAGGGTTTTATCATGGGGGGAAGTGTTGTAGCAAAAATTGGGATTCTTAAATGTGAGCGGTCGGGACTAAAGTTAGGCGATGCTGTGCGAAGAGCAGAAAACAGAGGAGAATGGAGGAGGATAGTTTTCATGTCATCAGTGGCGCCCCAACGGTCCAAGGACTAATCAATGTAGATGTAGAAACGTGAGTTGCTTGAGTTCATGTTTTGTCAAGTACCTTAAGTATATGGGAAGTTCACGCGTTGCTGTCGCCAATGTTTGCGGGCTGTGGCTAGTCTAGAATAATTTTGTCATAATTAGACTGGTGTTAGTGTCATGAAAAAATTGTAGAATGGGATCAAACTATTTTTCTTTATTACTAGCCAAAAGTAAAACAAATGATCAATTATATTTTTTGTTCAATGGGTACAATTGGGTAAGGGGGACAACTTTATAAAAATATTTAAATAAATCAGAGAGTAAATTTTTATTTTAAATACGTTTTTATGATAATGAAGACTGTCAGTGGGCATACAAATATTTAAATAACTTTTTTGTGGGCCAAGCTCATTTTAAAATTATTAATGATTGAATTTCTCACTAAAACTGAAATGAACTGAAAGCCAGTACCTGGTACTAAATAACTGAAAAAAACTTTTTTTTAAATCTTACAAATTCTTGAAAACTTAAGTAGATCCGTGGATCTGTGATTTCATCCATGAACCTGTGACTGTTTCTTTGCTTAGGTTTACAGAATGTGAGCACATAGGCTTTAGTAAGTGGGAAACGATTAGGAAGAGAAAAATATACTTGAACGTCAGGGGACAAAACTTGAACATCCGGGGACAAAACTTGAACTAAGCCGGGTACAAAAGTGCTTGCAATGGCAACTTAATGGTGCTATGTTGTTGCTCATTAAAATTATGATAATTTATTTTAGTTATTTGCAGAAGAAAAAAAACATACATGCTAAAAATATCATATATATCTTAATAGATTTCTAATTGCTCATTCAATTCTATGACACAATGAGGAAAAAATGACTTGTTTGATTGAGAGTCTAGCCTGTCCAATAGATTGAGTGGTCTGATTACATTGAGTGGTCTGATTACATTGATTGGTCTGATTACATTGATTGGTCTGATTACATTGAGTGGTCTGATTACATTGAGTGGTCTGATTACATTGAGTGGTCTGATTACATTGAGTGGTCTGATTACATTGAGTGGTCTGATTACATTGAGTGGTCTGATTACATTGATTGGTCTGATTACATTGATTGGTCTGATTACATTGAGTGGTCTGATTACATTGAGTGGTCTGATTACATTGAGTGGTCTGATTACATTGAGTGGTCTGATTACATTGAGGCGGTTGGAAATTATTATTGTTGGTAGGAAACCGAAAACAAACTCACATGTGAGTTTTGCATGCATAAAGTCGTCTACCGTATGACATATGTTAATACTGTACTTTTTTAAAATAAACATCATTATAGCCATTAGCAATACAGAAAAATTTAAATGCCATTTTAAGTCTCAATGAATTGTCATAAAATTTGTTGCTTGATCTTATTTATTTATATATTTTTTTTAATCTACAGAGGTGAATGGCGGTATGCTCCAATAAGCATCCCTCACTTTGTAACACATATTTATATTAGGGGCCTTTGTTAAGAACAAGTTCTAAAGTTGAATGGGTATCATAAGTCCCTTAAATGTTCTAGTTAACTTTTCAAAGTTTTTATTTCAGAGTTATGAACCTGCTGATTCCATTTACACATCAGAATCGGTTGTTTCTTTTGCCGATGCGTCTGTGAGCTGAGTGGGTCCGATAAATTGACCCAAATTGACTTACAGCCCAGCCATTAAATGGACTTACTTTTAGTGAGTTGAAAGTCAAACAAACAAAACATTTAGAAGCAAACTGACCCATTCAAAGAATGACTTGCATGTGCAGGTGGAAGAGGTATGATGAAGGCTGTAGTATGTCTTGAGTTTTGGGGGGAGGGGGGCATAAAAAAAGGGAAGTATTTGCATAAATCGATGAGTTTCTGTACAGGCAGCACATTTTTAGAGTTGAATCAAGGCAGCATTGATGTTTGGCATTCTTATTCATTTGTTTCATTCATGTTGTTTATAGCTCCTTATGTTGTGATTGATTTGCATCTACTTGCTACATAATTTTTTTGTGTGTTTAATTTCTTCCCATGAAATAGCTGTATAATATGTACAATTGTATATTTTGTTGTAACTTCTTGTACTACATTATGATTGATGCAAGCATGAATTGGTTTTATGAACGAGTTAACACCAGTTTTGAAGGTGCACATGTTGAGTTTATTATGTATGAAGTTCCTGTAAGGGGCCATCCATATAGAACATATGCACTGAGGGGGGGGGGGGTCTTGTTGATTTTGGAAAACGTGTATATGCATGCGTATGGCAAGGGGGCTCCGCAGAAAGTATGTACATTTATTTAGCAATATTTAGTCTACAATTTGCCTTTGAAGCCATCATAAAAGACATCAGGAGGTTATGGGGAAGTGTGGGTGGGGGGTCCACAAATTTGTGACGAAGGAGGAGGGGGGGGGGTTGGGCAGTTGGTACAAAGCTGCCGAAATAGCATGTCATCATTTATGAAAAGCCCTTTAGTATGTTCCATGTGGAACGCCAGTGGTACCTTGATTTTTATATTTTCAGCGCCCTTGCCAAATTTAGGTTTTCACCAGGCACACTATATCAGTTTCTAGCTAATACACTCATTTAATATAGTGATTAGATTTTGATTAAATAAAGGATTGCCCCTTTTGCATGGCCCTGGCCAAAGACAGCACAACACCTCAGGGTGACGTGGCACATATTTTGGGAAGCACTGGGCTCGCCAAACAACTATGAAAACCAGTGTCACATTTTTAATGGGAAGTCATAAATGTATATAAATATTTTTTTTGTTGGGTCTTGGGGGGGGGGGGGGGGGGGGGGTTGTTAGAAAGCTCATTGTACGTATGCATTGTTAGAAAGCTCATTGTGCGTATGCATGGTTAGAAAGCTCATTGTACGTATGCATGGTTAGAAAGTTCATTGTACGTATGCATTGTTAGAAAGCTCATTGTACGTATGCATTGTTAGAAAGCTCATTGTACGTATGCATTGTTAGAAAGCTCATTGTACGTATGCATTGTTAGAATGCTCATTGTACGTATGCATTGTTAGAAAGCTCATTGTACGTATGCATTGGGGAGAAAGTGTCAACAAAAATAATGTATGCAATTAGGTTTGGGGGTGGGGGGTGACTCCTTTTTCTTGCTTTGCTACTAAATGGATGGCACCTTAGATTAATTTGGACATTGCTCCTGTACAAAATAATTTTGAAAAAATAAAAATTGTGAAGGACTAAATTAAACTGAAATTTGAATGTTTATCTTTGAGTTATTACTCCTTGTGTTTACCAACATTTCACACTTACCACCATGAATTCATGAATATACAAAAAAATTTAAGGAAGGAATTTAAATTTGGGATTTCCACTTTGGGCAGAGCACACCCAACCCACTATAGGAAACCCTGATTTTAACAACGGTGTTTTCCCAACCCACTATAGGAAACCCTGATTTTAACAACAGTGTTTTCCCAACCCACTATAGGAAACCCTGATTTTAACAACTGTGTTTTCCCAACCCACTATAGGAAACCCTGATTTTAACAACGGTGTTTTCCCAACCCACTATAGGAAACCCTGATTTTAACAACGGTGTTTTCCCAACCCACTATAGGAAACCCTGATTTTAACAACGGTGTTTTCCCAACTCAACAAAACATTTCTGCCAAAACTGCAAACCAACTGTCACTGTATCCCACCACTGATGTCAATGAATCCCACCACTGATGTCACTGAATCCCACCACTGATGTCACTGAATCCCACCACTGATGTCACTGAATCCCACCACTGATGTCACTGAATCCCACCACTGATGTCACTGAATCCCACCACTGATGTCACTGAATCCCACCACTGATGTTGCAGCTTGTGGGACTTCTGGGATTTGATTATAAAAATTTGAAAAATGTATGAATATTTAGAAATATCATGTTTTACTGTAACAGTAACACTGTTCAATCTTTGATTATATACAGGCATTAAAAAGTTAAACCAATTAAAAGAAGAAACAAAACTAGTCAAGAGTAGTAGCAAATATTCACATTTTTCAAAGTCTGCTTAATTAAATATAAATGAATATAAAATACATTTTTAATTTGTCAAATAATTTTGTTTGCCACATTCTACATACGTTCCCCATACATCTTTGTATCCTCATTTTTTTTACCACTGTTTTCATAGTACTCAAATTGTATGAACTTCCTAATAATGTCCCAAGCTATGATCTAATGTTGTTTTTGCGATTGTCCAATTTAAGCATTGGAAAGTTACCCCCTGAAAGATCAAACTGATGCTGCTTTTAGATGGTATATAAAGACAAGATTGAATTAGTTATTTTACTCCTAGGTTATTATTATGATTATTATTATTATTAATTGGTCTTATATAGGGCGGTACCCCAGCCTAGGTCTGGGCTCACCACGCTGTACATAAAAATATTAGCAAAAGAGACATAATTGAGACATTAAAATAAAATACATGTATGTAATAAAGAACAGCTGTATAACAACAAAACAAAAACAAATGTATATTCAGCCCACCCACCCCAGAACTTTTACATGTCAAGCCATGGACGGCAGCTGTATCCAATCGGCTTCCGTAACGGGGATGCAAGGAACATGTACGAGGGCATCAAGAGGGCCTTAGGTTCACACACCTGGGAAGCACTGGGCTCGCCAAACAACTATGAAAACCAGTGTCACAATAATAGCACCTCTCAAGTCCAAGATAGGTCAATGCGGCTCGCATTGTTCTTCGTAAACGCACATTCGACCATGCTAAAACACTTCTGAGAGAACTGCATTGGCTGCCGGTCCGCGCTCGCATAGAGTACAAAATTGCAACTCTGTGCTACCGCTGCTTGCATGACCTGGCGCTGTCCTATCTCAAAACGCTCATGACGCCTTATGTACCCACTAGGCAACGCTGCTTATCCGATAGTGGCAAACTCTCGATACCGCGTGTTCGCCTTGAGACTTGCGGAAAGCGCACGTTCGCATTTGCTGGTCCAACCATTTGGGGATGAAGCGTGATTTTCAAATAAACTTTATCATTCTTATTAAATTATCCAGAACTCAAACGATCAACTCCGGCGTTGGGTAGAGCATTATCTTGAACTATACGCAACAGTGAATGTAGTGACTGAGACCGCTCTGAATAATATGCCCGTCTTATCAATAATGGAAGAACTAGATGAAGAGACAACTTTGCAGGAGCTTGAAAAAGCAATTGATTACCTTGCTGATGGGAAGGCACCAGGGATTGACGGCATTACAAAATTACAAAAGGTTCAAAACTCAGCTGCTAGGCAAGCTCTAAAGGCAAAAAAAAAAAACAAAAAAAAAAAAAAAAAAAAAAAAAAAAAAACTGATCACGTCACGTCATTCGCACAAAAACACACGGTGAACGATATTTCTCTTTCTGTACCCCCAAACAATGAAATTCTCTTCCACTACACATCCGCAATATAACAACCATCACAGTCTTCAAAACTGCACTCAAAACATATATCTTTAAACTCTACTATCATGACTGACCGATAAACAATGCTGCCGAGTGCCGTCCATGGCTTGACATGTATATAGTTATGGAATGGTTGCAGCGAATACACATTTGTTTTCTTTTATTTAATTAATTTATGTTAATTTTTAAGTTCAGGATTATGTTTGCTAATTGTATTTACAGCGTGGTGAGCCCAGATCTAGGCTGGAGTACCACGTTTTACAAAAATGATAATAATATTTACCCCGGAAGTCCTCAAAAATGGGGGAAAAAATACTACTACTACTTCAGCCCTTACATGAGCTCCTCTGTCTGTGTTGGGAAAAAGGTCACATTCCCCAGGACATGAGAGACACCAACATTGTAACATTGTACAAAAAAAAAGGGGGACCGAAGCGATTGTAATAACTACCGAGGAATTTCTCACCTTGGCTTAGTTGGAAAGACTTTTACCCGTGTTGCCTTAAAACGACTGCAGAGTCTGGCTAACCGCATCTACACAGAGTCCCAGTATGGCTTCCGGAGTGGGCGCTCAACTATAGACATGATATTCTCGTTACGCCAAATGCAGGAGAAGTTTCGTGAAAAGCATATGCCTCTTTATATTGCTTTCATGGATCTGACAAAGGCATTCGACTTGGTAAGTCAGAAAGGCCTGTTTAGTATTTTTCAAAGAACAGGTTGTCCCCCACGACTGCTCACAATCATACAGTCATTTCCCAAAAACATTCACAGCACAGTCACATTTAATGGCACTGTCTCTGGGGCACTCCCAGTCAGCAACGGAGTAAAACAGGATTGTGTACTGGCACCAACGCTCTTATCCATTTTCTTCTCGATGCTCCTTCAATTTGATTCAGGGACCGTGAAGATGGCGTGTACATACATACCAGATATGATGGTAGGCTTTTTAATATCGCTCGCCTTCGTGCAAAGACCAAGGTAAAAAGGTACTAATTCGTAAACTGCTGTTCGCTGACGATGCTGCATTAACATCTCACACAGAAGGTCTTCAGCGGCTAGTTAATCGTCTATCACACTCTTGTAAAGAGTTTGGACTGTCAATTAGTCTACAGAAAACACATTTCATGGTGCAAAAAGCCCCGTCCCCTCCAATCATATCTATTGAGGGCCATAATCGGTCGGTTGTTGAGCAATTCACATACCTTTGATCCAATATTTCTAGTTCTCTCTCCATTGATGAAGAGATAAACATCAGGATCGCTAAAACAGCAGCAACGATGGTTAAACTGTATAATCGGGGTGTGGAATAATCTCAATCTAACTGATAGAACAAAACTAAGTGTCTATCAGTCATGTGAACTCCGCCGTAGCCGGTCCCAAGCCCGGGTGAGAAAGGAGGAGGGTTGGCCAAAGGGCTAGCAACCCTTCCCTGTAAAAAAAGCCCTGCTACAAAAACACAAACAAAGATTTCAAAAGGAACCTCGGACCTTGGAAAGGATGGATCTCCTAATAGAGAATTAATGAAGTTGGGTGGCCAAAGCCAACTGGAAACCACCTGGCGGACAACCATCCTCTCCACTATGACCATCACCAGTCTAGGAATATGGAACAGACGAGAAAAGATCCGCCTAACATTCTTATATAAAATGGCCATGGGGCTAATTCCGGCCATCCCAGCAATCAATTATCTTACCCCACAGAAGCCAGACTGATTAATTAGAGCCAAACTGTCACTTAACACTGACTTAACATCTGACAACCCCATGAGAAATTACACCCGAAACAATAACAAATGCTTCACTGTGCCTCGGAGTAACACAGTGCAACATAAGCAGTCATTCTTTCCACGCACCATAATTGCTTGGAACAACCTGGACAATACCGCCGTGAACTCGACAACGATCGAAAGCTTTAAGGCCGCCCTGGCATCTGCTAGGAGCCGTTAGATTGGCAACATCGCTTCCCCAACCGTTGCACATATGCCAGTATATGGATGCAGCAACGTACAGAACCAGAACGTAAGGACAATGTTCGAAACTGGAAAAACTGTCCAAGTTGCTGCTGAAATGCAGAGATAGGGCCGGCCCCAACAATTGCGGGGCTCTATGCGAAACGGATTGCGTGGGGCCCAGTCTGGGTAGGGATAAAGATAATAAGTGAAAATTAAGATTTTTTATTAGAAAATAAATTGCGGGTCCCACTGCGGTCGCATAGGTTGCAGTGGCCTAAGGCCGGCCCTGCGCAGAGATACAAACTAGCCATCTTAGGAATAAGTGAGTCTTGATGGACAGGCTCAGGTTAGATCAAACTCAGCACAGGGGAACTGCTGCTATACTCAGGCCACGAAGATGGCACAGGGGAACTGCTGATATACTCAGGCAACGAAGATGGCACAGGGGAACTGCTGATATACTCAGGCCACGAAGATGGCACAGGGGAACTGCTGATATACTCAGGCCACGAAGATGGCACAGGGGAACTGCTGATATACTCAGGCCACGAAGATGGCACAGGGGAACTGCTGCTATACTCAGGCCACGAAGATGGCACAGGGGAACTGCTGCTATACTCAGACCACGAAGATGGCACAGGGGAACTGCTGCTATACTCAGGCCACGAAGATGGCACAGGGGAACTGCTGATATACTCAGGCCACGAAGATGGCACAAGGGAACTGCTGCTAATCTCAGGCCACAAAGATGAAAATGCAGCTCATAACCAAGGTGTGCCACTCATGCTTTCCAGAACTGCCCAGAACGCACTTATAGGGTTGGAAGCTCACGGTCCCGTATAATCATGGCAAGATTTAAGACCAAAAAACGAAAAGTCAATATGGACATCTTACAGGTATATGCTCCTACCAACGATAGTAAAGAAGAGGACAAAGAGGACTTCTACAACGTACTGCGAAACCTTGTCCAAAAGTTCTTAAGAGCAATATGGTTATACTCATGGGTGACCTAAATGCGAAAATAGGCAGTAACAATAAAGGCTACGAAGAATGCATGGGAACACATGGCATGGGAGAGATTAATGAAAATGGTAAAAGGCTAGCAGATCTATGTACTACAGATGGACTGGTCATCGGAGGAAGCCTCTTCATGCATAGAAATATCCACAAGGCGACATGGATATCACCAGATATAATATGTCAACGGTTAACCAAATTGACCATTTCTATATCTGCAATAAGTTTAGACGATCTCTCCAGGATGTTAGGGTAAACAGGGGGGGGGGGGCAGATGTAGCCTCAGACCATCATCTGCTGATTGCCAAAATTAAGGCTTAAACTGAAAAAGAACTGGACAAGCGAGGGAAGCAAGCGCCAACGTTTTAAGACTAATCTCTTGAAAGACGAATCCAAACTAAATGATTTTAAACTTACTATCTCCAACAAGTTCATGATCCTACAAGAACTAGACAATGAGGAAACAACTGACCAAAATTGGAAAGACATCAAAGAGATATTCACGACTACCTGCGAAGACGTGTTGGGCCCCAGGCAACAAACGCATAAAGAATGGATTTCTTCTGAAACCATGGGAAAAAATCCAATATACGAAAAAGAAGGAGTCAAATCTAAACAACAGCCGCACCAGAACCAAAAAGGCCAGAGCATCAACAGAATACTCAGAAGCAAATAAGAAGTTAAACATAGTATAAAGACAGATAAAAATAACTACATTGAAGGATTAGCAAGTGAAGCAGAAGAGGCAGCGTACCATGGAAACACAAGAGAATTATTCAGTACAATCAAAAAGTTATCTGGAAAGTTTAACAATCCAGAGAGACCAGTTAAAATTAAAGATGGGAAATCAATACCTGATGAAAAGGGTCCGAAAAAAAAGATGTATAGTGCATTTTGAAGAACTCCTCAACCGACCAGCCCCACAACACACACTCAACATAGAGCCAGCGGAACAAGATCTAGAAATAGATTGCAGCACACCCACAAAACAAGAGATATGCACAGAGCAATTAAACAACTAAAGAAAGGCAAGACGACAGGTCCAGACAGAATACCGGAAGAAGCCTTGACAGCAGACATTACGACTAGCACTGAAATGCTACACACAGTATTCAAGAAAATATGGAAGGAAGAACAGACACCGATTGAGTGGAAAGAAGGACACCTCATTAAGCTCCCGAAGAAAGGAGACCTTATTTCTTGCTCTAACTATAGAGGAATAACCCTGTTGTCCATCCCCAGCCAAGTATTCAACAGAATGCTGCTAAACAGAATGAGGTAGGCAATAGATACCAATCGTAGGGACCAACAAGCAGGTTTCAGAAAAGACAGATCATGCACAGATTGCCACACTGAGAATTATTGTGGAACGATCCCTGGAGTGGAACTCGCCACTATACATAAACTTTATTGACTCTGAGAGGGCTTTTGATAGTGTAGACAGACAGACTCTGTGGAAGCTGCTAAGACACTACTGGGTACCACAAAAATTGACAGACATAATGAAGGCTTTTTACGAAGGACTGTCGTGCAGAATTCTTCATGGCCAACAAACAACTGCGGCTTTTGGGGTACAGACCCGTGTCGGACAGGGGTGTCTGCTCTCGCCTTTCTTATTCCCGCTGACCATTGATTGGATAATGAAAATGTCTACAGAGAAGAAGAGAAATGGTATCCAGTGGACACTATGGAAACAGCTTGATGATCTGGATTTTGCGGATGATCTGGCCCTAATATCACACACACAGCAGCAGATGCAAAAGAAAACCAATTATGTCGCACAGTACTCTGCTTGCATCGACCTGAACATCCATAGAGGAAAAAGCAAAGTCCTTAAAATAAATACATCAAGCAACACACCTATAGCACTGGAAGGAACAAACCTTGAGGAGGTGGATAGCTTTACATACCTCGGCAGCATCATTGACATACAAGGAGGGACAGACGCCGACATAAGAGTGAGAATTGGCAAGGCAAGAGCTGCATTTAACCAGTTTAAAAATGTCTGGAGCTACAGCAACTTGACCCTCCAGGCCAAGGACAGGATATTCAACACCACGGTGAAACCTGTCTTGCTATATTGAGCAGAAACATGGCGAACAACAGCAGCTCGTTCAAAAAAGTTACATACGTTTATCAACTCATGTCTATGAATGATTCTACGAATCCGCCTGCCCAACGTCATCACCAACGAGGATCTCTGACAGCGCACACAACAAGAACCAGTGGAAGAGTTAGTCTGCCAGCGCAGGTGGAGAAGGATTGGTCACACCCTCAGAAAGTCCACATCAAGTGTCACGAGACAAGCCCTCACTTGGAACCCCCAGGGCAAGAGAAACAGAGGTCGACCCAAAATGACTTGGAGAAGGGAGCTGGAGGCAGACACCGAAAAAGAGTGGGCACAACTGGGGACAGCTGGAGAGACTTGCCCAGGACCGGGATGTCTGGAGAGCCTTTGTTTGTGGCCTATGCCCCAGACGGGACTGCAGGCGATGATGATTATCAGTCATGTGTGCTTAGTACGCTCCTATTTGGCAGTGAAGTGTGGACATATACCAGTCACAAACGGAAACTCAACAGCTTCCATCAAAGATGTCTGCGTCGCATATTACGCATCCGATGGCAGGACAAGGTGACTAACACAGAGGTCTTGGGACTTGCCAAAATGTGTAGCATATTCTCCACTCTTAGCAAGAGGTGCCTTCGCTGGTTAGGCCATGTAAGGAGAATGGAGGAAGGCCGTATTCCAAAGATGCTGCTGTATGGAGAGTTGGCAGAAGGGACAAGACTTATTGGACGGCCAGGCCTGAGATTTATGCACGTTTGCAAAATGAGGGAAGCTAACATAGACATCAACAAATGGGAGATCATTGCCGAACAACGTTCCAGCTGGCGAACAGCAGTGTATGAAGGAGTCAAAAAGGCAGAAGATGTGCGGAAAGAAGCCCTTGCAACAAAAAGAAAAACACGGAAGGCCACAATTAACCAGGAATCAATATTCTCCAGTGATAAATGCATTCGAGATTGTCATTCCAGGATTGGCCTAGTGAGCCACTCGTCGAAGTGTAGGACTATATAGCTACTCCATCGTCTCGCGGAGACGGAAGGATGCCATATATATACTATAGAGAGCAAACCTTCAAAAGCAATCATAATGTTAAAGTCATATGTCATATAAAATGACTTTATATACCTGGAGACACTGTCATACAATTATTTCCACTGTTGGAAACTTCAGTCCTGAGAAGAAAAACACACACACTCTAACCAATTAGAATAAGTCCCCATAACAGATTCAGTAGGCCTACGACAGCTGTGAATTAGCCTTAAACGTATAGATTCAAACTAGTCATTTTTTACAAAGCTGTTTGACCTACAGTGAATGGTGTTTAAATAAGGTCTGAGCCGAGTAGAGATTTCATCAGGCAATACTCATCTAAATTGATATTTACAGTAGGCAATACTCATCTAAATTGATATTTACAGTAGGCAATACTCATCTAAATTGATATTTACAGTAGGCAATACTTATCTAAATTGATATTTACAGTAGGCAATACTCATCTAAATTGATATTTACAGTAGGCAATACTCATCTAAATTGATATTTACAGTAGGCAATACTCATCTAAATTGATATTTACAGTGGCGCCTTCATTAATTGGTAATAAACAACTCAACAAGCCAGTCAAGTTTTGGTTTTTGCGCACGCCCCCCTCCCAATCTGCCCCCCTTTTTTACTTTTGAAGAAAAAAAAACTGAAATGACGTCCCTGTGTGGAAAAGGAGGGGGGGGGGGGGGTTTGCAAGATTAAGGACAGCCACAAATTCGGTATAAAAGTGTGTAAAATAAAAGGAATTATAATATACATAAATATTTAAATAAATTTTACTTTAAGATGATCTATTTTAAAAACACAAAAAATGCAGGAAAAACATTTTATTACATCTTTAGCTTGTTAATCAACAAGTTAAAAAAACCTTTTTACACTTAAATTATATAATGCAGAATCAATTAAAAGGTTGTTAAAGACTAAATTTATTATTTATTCTTTAATTATATATGATTTATTATTTTCATCCTGGCGTAACTGATATACCAGACATGTCAACATCATCCTAATCTAACCATTCAGCACTTAAAATAGAAGCATTGTCGGTGTGAGCAATAATTTCCATAATATCTCTCTGTCTCCTGGCAGCTACTTGCATTAGTCAAATCCTTTTTGTTGAGGAGCAGATGGTAATTTCTTATGCATTGTCGGTGCTGTTGAACATGCTATTTCAACATGACTTGTGATGCAAAATAGATGTTACAGATTTTGCATATCCGTTCAAGCAGCGATGTTATTATTGTTTATCACTTTACTTAACTTGATTTTAAATTCTCAACATATCGTATTCCTATTTTATCAATATCATTTATCTTGACTGCACATGACACATGAAACTTGTGCCTCGCAGATAAAACGGCGGTGTATAGGACGATCACCAACAGATCTGACCAGGACCAGCTACAACAGGATCTCAATCGGTTAGCTGAGTGAGAGATGAGCTGGAACATGGAATTTCATCCTGCCAAATGCCAGACACTATCAATCTCTAGAAATTGTACTCCTCTACACTACCACTATGAACTGCATGGCCATTTACTTGAGCCAGTTTCCTCCGTAAGGTACCTGGGTGTTACCATTCAAAGAGAGGTCCGCTGGGACGAGTATATTAACAATGTGTGCAACCAGGCAAACAAGACCCCGGGGTTCTTAAGGCGTAATCTAAAGATCAGCAACTCCAGTGTGAAAGAAAGAGCATATAAAGCCTTTGTCCGGCCGCTTTTAGATTATGCATCTTCGGTCTGGGAACCATTCACCCAGAAGAGCATCGACAGGTTGGAGGCAGTACAGCGACGGGCAGCACGCTTTGTCCTGAACCGCTACAGGAATACCTCTAGTGTTGGCAGCATGCTGGAAACACTGGGCTGGTCACTACTGGAGGAACGACGACGACTAGCCAGGCTCTCCATTATTTACAAGTTAATAATGGGCTAGTCCACTGCTCTGGCATTAAACAGAAACTCGTCCCTCTCCCCAATAGACAGCGACGAGGCCATGACAGGCAGTTCCGGCGCATAGCAGTGAGAAACCAGTATAGGAACTGCTCATTCCTGCCAAAGACAATCAGGGACTGGAACAAGCTTTCAAATGGAATAGTTGAGGGGAAAACACTTGACTCATTTGCGTCTATTGCCTCAGGCCTTCCAATCCCCAGTGCATGATACCCTCACTAAGTAACTCTTGCAACCAGTGAAATATACTCATCAACACCAGGCACAGAAACATCCCCTCTACATTCATAGCAGCCAGAATGATCAATAAATTGATTGTGGGCCCTTAATATATAGAAGAAGAAGAACATAACGCCCTATTCATTTGCGACAAACAGAATCTACAGGCGAAGAGAGGCCAACTTTTGACTTCTCTTGCACTAACAATGTGTGCTAACATTCTGACCAGCCATCAGCAGTGCACAGATAAATACAAATTAAATAATTCTTATATTGTTAAAAGCCTGAAAATCATATAATTATTTTAATTTACACTCATTAAGTTTGTTAAAATAATGTAATAACCAGTCAATTTTAATATAACATTTTAATAGAGAAAATATGACTGTTGACAGTTGACATCAACTTATCTACCCCCCTCCCCTTGTAAACAATTGTCAAATATCCCCCCCCCCCCCCTATTTTGTTGACATAATTAATGGACGACCCCAATAAGCACTGCCTAAAGCACTCACCATACCATATTACTATTACCAAATTCCACGGGTTGGAAAAGATAATTCAATTAATTAAATAAAGAATAGAATAGCAGTTAAGCCTGCTTGGTTTTTTGTTTGATTGTTGTTTAACGATATCTAAACCTATGCATTTTACTTTAAAAAGAAGTAGTGGGACATTAATTTTTAACATTTTTACAATTTACCCATTTAAAATTAAAGTATTATATAATAAGTAAGCCCTGTCAACCCGTTTTCAGCTTTATTAAGCAGACTTTGCAAAAGTTACACTTAACAAGTTAGCGGGTCCTTAAAACTTAAAAATTTTCATATTTATATAAATAGAGTATCATCATCATTGATTAGTCCCCAATGACTATTCCCTAACAACATTAATTTTTTTAAAGAATTTTTCTTAATATCAATTCAAGTGCAAAAATAATAGTGCGAGACAAAATGGCAAGACATTCCGGCCAGATACGCACAAAATACGTGTCTCCAAATAATTGGATAAAATATGCCTGTTAAAACACACCGGCGTATACAAACGAACTCTATTTATTCCTAAGTCGTGTCGTAAGTATACATCAGACACATCGTCGTCCCTTAAAGTACCGAAAAGGGTAACTACTGGTAACATGGTAATTCTAGATATTTTAAGTTGCATTATTGAAATTTAAAAAACCTATTTGTTGGGGTATTTTTTCATAGTAAATTTAGACCTAACACTGTAACAGTTAAAGTTAGTTGAGTTAGTAACAGTAACACTTTTTAAAAGTTCTTAGTAACAGATCACTGGTGAGTGAGTGAGTTTAGACTGCATTACAGTCTGTCGTGAGTAGTTATATTCAGTACTGAGTACTGCTATCTTCATCCTACATTAAGTTTATAAGTCTAAGATAGTAAGATTAAGAAAGTGTGACACTCTACTCAGACTCTACTGTCTGTTCTAACTAATTACGTACTATTAGTACTATTACCGGTACCTACTTACAAGTCACTAGTGACAAGTGAGTGTTGTGTAGTCTGAAGTAGTAGTAGTAGCCTAATGCTAATATATAATGCCTTACTATAACTACTCACGACAGACTGTAGTAGGAAGCGTTATGCACACAGCTGTACGTATAATGCTAAGCATTTATCGGCAGAAAGAAATTTTTGCATAATTACACACATTTCTAGAAATAATTAGGATAATATTCCAAGCCGTGAAGGGGTAGTGTTAAGTAGTGTAGGATTAGGGTTAAGTAGTGTAAGATTAGAATAGATTGAGCTATAAAGAGCATGGCACAAAGTCACAAAGACATTTCAAGACCGAAGCTATGCACAAATTAAATAAAACATAATTCTAATAGGCCTAACCATGTACTTATAAGCTTAGAGCAACAGGCGGCCCGCCAAGCCTTTTACATCAAAACAACACCATCACACACACACTGGGGAGTTAGTTGCATGTTTCAATTCTTCATGTAGATTTGCATTTACCCAATTTAGAGAGGTCTTAAAATGATGTCAAATCTGGATAGGTTATCATTTAGTTTCTTTTAAGCACTCTGATTTTTCACCTGGTCCAGAAATTTCCTGTCAGAAATAGTTGCAGAGGCATGGCGTGCTACAGTGTTATGATGCAGAGAGGTGGCTGCATCAGGTGGCCATGTGAGAGATGGGGGGAGGGGCAGCGGAATATTGGACCTACATCAAAATATAAATACAATTAAACTTATAAGGGTTGACAGCGCGTACGACTAGCCAACCGAGGGTCTCAGGTTCTAATCCTGGTGAAGGCTAGGATTTTTTCCTGGTTTTTGAGGGTGTCCCTGAATTTACCCAGCTCTGGTTAGTACCTGGCATTAGTCCCTGAGTCTAACCAGCTCTGTTGGGCACCTGGCATTAGTTCCTGAGTCTAACCAGCTCTGGTGAGTACCTGGCATTAGTCCCTAAGTCTACCCAGCTCTGGTGGGTATCTGTGTTAAACATGTTTTTATCACGGACTTTAAAAAATAATAGAACAAACATTTTTTTAAAAATTGGGATAGTATTTCAACGTTATCATTACAGGATCGTCTTGGATTGTAATTGCTTTATTGGATTTGGGACTGATTAGATTAGATAAAAAGTAATGTTTCCAGAAAGAGTTTTAAGACTGAAGCTATGCATACAAACTTTCAACTAGTTGACCACCCCACGCACAGAGCTTTTCATTCTGACATTGTTTTATTGCTGATTTCCGGCCCCTCAGACAGAAATTGCGCCAGCAAATCTGTGCATAATGCAGAACGTGACTGGCAGACTGAAATTTTCAAATAACGATGAGCGTTATGCTCAAAGCTGTGCATATAAACGTATAATAAAATACACAAGAGAAACTGAGCATCAGTATAGTCTGAGTTGTGAAACATATTCAATTTGAACTTGTATTGTGTGGTAAAACTCTCTAGCTAATATGGAGAATAGTCATTCTCTGTCCAAAAAAACCAACCCACATGATAAAGCCTTTCAGTCCCTGCATGATGCTCCAATTCCTGGTTTAAACCCTTAAAATTAAGGTACGCCTAGCTAACACTGATCTTAAATTCATTATATAAAGCAAAAATTGTTAACCTTTTTGCATCGCTACACCCCTTTTCAATTTCAAATAATCTCCAGCATCCCCTCGCAATTTCAAAACATATCTCCTGCACATCTAACATTAAAAATTCAAATAAAAAGGATTTTCTGGTTCAGAACCCGTGTTATAAAGGATAAATATGTATTCTATATCATTTGACATAAAGACATTCATTTTCACTTTTCTGATGATATCTATACATAAACTTTTACAGTGACTGTAATTGTTGCTCAAATTGTAACAAGTGAACAGATATGCATGAAGACATCAGGAAGAATTTCAAGTTTGAAGATTCAACAAGTGCCTGAAAATTGAAAAGCTTCAAAGGGAGATACAACTTTCAGAGTGTGAATCAGTATATCAGACTTTAAAATTAAGACAATTAAGTCCATGAAATTTGAAATGAAATTTCAAGACTCTCAAAATATATGTGTTCTTAATATTAGAAAAATGGCAATATTTTTATGGATAGTCTTTACCTCAATGTCGATGGTTGATGGGAAGAACAAGCCTAAATGCAGTGTATGCACAGAGATCGTTCTGAATTTTCAAAAGGTTTGTAGTTTTAATGGAATTTAAGAATTGCAATTTCTCCACTTTAAAACTTTTATAATTATTGGTATTGATAATTTTTTTGTGAAATCAAGGAAATGGAAATATTACTAGCTTATAAGTTAATGTAGTCTTTCATGCACCAGAGACAGCTGTTAAGTGTATATAGAAATTAGAAATATAATTTACATTTTAGGGAGGTCCTCTAGAAACAGAAACTACTCATTGCTCCCTAACTACAATTTATTTATATAAGTTTCAATGAAAACTGACTCCCTTATTTGAGAGAAAAAGGTCAATTGTAATGTGCGCACACACTTTAAATACAGAATTTGATTATTTTCTAGAGTTGCTATTAAACGTATCTTCTGTGACAGGGACTGGTTTCAACAGCCAAGTCAAATTTTGGTGGAGGAAATACTAAATGGGAAGAAAAATCTTTGGGCTCTTATTCAACAAGGTTTGGAGTCAGTTTTAATTTATCATTTGGTATTTCATTCACTCAAATTATTTATTAAGAAATATCCCCTTAGAGGGAACATAAATATGTATATACCAACAATATTGCTGTAGGTCTATACTTAACCTCGCCATGTCTTATTCCAGCAGTATTGCTAAAGGTCTATTCTTTACCTTGCTGTGTCTTATTCCAGCATTATTGCTGTAGGTCCATTCTTTACCTTGCCATATTATTCCAGCATATTAGCTGTAGGTCTATTCTTTACCTTGCCATATCTTATTCCTTACAGTACTTACATGATGGGTTATAAAACTTGATATGGTAGAAATGTTATTATTTATTCTTTCATTATGTACTAAGTAGCTGGTGTATCTTTCAATCATATTATATTAATATTTTTCCCCACAAAGTGAAGTTCGGCTGGTTGAAATTTTGGAACACATTTGTGATGACAGTTCAAAAGAGGTAAGAAAATATTTTTAATGTTTGTATGAAAAAAATATTCAATATCTTTCAGTTATAATTAAATTTAGCTGTAAAATGAAATCAGCTGAATGATCTGTCTCGTAACCCATTTTAAACATCCATTCAAACAAAAATAATAATTTTACATAATTCTCTGTAAAAAAAATAGAAACATAATTGTGGGGTTAATCAAATCTATCAGATATTATTATTATAATTGTTACAGTGGTCTTATATAGCATGGTATCCCAGGCTAGGGCTGAGTGGTCTTGTATAGCATGGTATCACAGCCTAGGGCTGGGCTCACCGTGCTTCACACATAAAAATTAAATATCCTGACTTTTTTTCCAAATAAAACAAAACTGAAAATACAGATGTTTCTATAAAGGAAAAAAAGATGTACCAAGTAGTCTATAAATATGTTACTACTATTGTGTTTACTATAGCTTTAAATATGGCAAAAAGCAAGATTTTGTTTTAGAATGTATACCCGACATTGCATTAAGCGACTAATTATTTATGTCAGCTTGTAAGCTGCGCTAATAGATAAGCTGTCAAGTAATATTACCATAAAATCTTTTGATTTATTCAATCAACAGTGCCATCCGGTATTAGAAGAGTACGAAGAACTAGTGGAGAAATACTGGTTTCAAGAACTGACGCAAAAGAAAGATACTGATTTTTACAATTTCTTTTGTATTGATCATGTACAAGGTACGTATGCTTAACCTTAAAAGATAACACATTAGAATATTTTGTTATGTTTAGATTACCTATGCACAAGTTAAATAAACTATAACTGTCTGGTATCTGATTTCATTTGAAAGTAGTAATGTTTAAAGTAAGCATCTTCTGGTGGATTCTTATTAAAATATAACCACATCATCTCTTCGTAGCTTGTTGCCCCAACAATACATATGGCCCAGACTGTTCTCAGTGTCCTGGAGGTATTGATGAACCATGCAGTGGGAATGGAAAATGTCTTGTAAGTCGGTTATTATGTACCGGTACTCAATTTTGTAATGTTTGTACTTCTTTTGTATACCTGTAACATTTTATTTATTTTTTAAAATTATGGGGGAACTAAAATTTTCTTTTTAAAAAAAAACAATGTCTGTATTAAAATAATATTCTATTTTACCTTATAATACATCAATTTTCCTTTGGTTTAACATGATGGTTTTCAGGACCTTAAAGTGCAACCTGTGGTGTTTAGGGATCATATTTTAAGACTGCATTTATCTGGTTTATTTTTAATAAAAACCTAGCCTTACAAACAGAATTGTAAATTTTTAGAATATGCTACTCCCACTTTAAAAATGTGTCATATTCAGTGTCAGCTTAATTATTGTAAAAAAAATTATCAACAAAACTTGTTTAAAAACTTTTAATGTGAGTTAAACAATCAGACACACAGTCATTACTTGTTTTATACCTAGCTAAACTAATTAAAGGAAGGCTTATGGGTGGTTTGTCAAAGACAAGAAAAAGACATACCTCTCTTGTCCTTACTAGTTAGATTTTAAAAAAAATATAAACATTTCATAAAATTATACACATAAAGATTATTTTCTAAAGGGTTAAAAAAGTATATCTTGTTTTTAGCCATGATATTTTAATATAAAGTAAGCCATGTCAAGATAGGTCTATTTTAAAACTAGTTATTTCTGAATATTGTTGGTTCATTCACTTTTAAAAAATAATTTTTGTATACATCCACCATTTGTGCAGGGTGAGGGTACGAGAGAAGGAAGTGGTAAATGTCAGTGCACTTCAGGTTACCAGGGAGATGTATGCAACCAGTGCAGAGATGGCTTCTATGAAGAGAGCAAGAATGATACTCATACTGTGTGCAAAGGTGAGATATCAAATATAATAAAATTCTTTTTTGATTGATAGAATAGTAATAGTAACTAAACAAAACGGTACAAAGAATAGTAAATAAACATACAAATTTGAAAAAATTCAATTCTCATTTTGTTCTCAACAGCTGTTAAAAATTATTCTCCATTTATTTTTAAAATAAAAGTAATTAAAATTTTATTTAAACCATAAATAACTGTGATAATGGTCAATGGTCGGCCATTCTGTGGTATCCCGGCCGATTGCAAAATCATCATTAAAATGATTAAGAGGAAATACTTTAAATAAATGAGTTTGCTTCCTACTTCTGTGTGTTAGCGAGCTTTTATAGGGATTATTTTGTGATTAATCAGGTGTGGAATTTGCTTAATTTTTTTTGACTGCCATTATGTCTACTGCTGGAGAGGACCCCCTTCTTATCAGAAAATCAAAACAGACTTTCTTTATTGGAATTTTTTCAAATCATTTAAAATGAAAGCAAGATTTCAGAGATATTCCATGTGCTAACGGTGATGGTCACATAAAAGTCAGATATTGACGCTTAGTCTTATGTTACATATAATTTCGTTTTGGGAAAGGGTGAAAGTCAAATAGAAAATACTGGATCCCAAAAACCCACCTTAAAGAGATTCAAAGACATTTATCTTGGTCTATGTTCTGGAGTATTAATTTATATTATTTTTTTTAAAAAGGATTTATCAACTTAATTTGAAAAGGAATTTTTGACTCATTTCATGTATTTATATGACCAAAATTTATTAAAGGTATCCTGTAGTGAATTAAAAAAAATTACCAGTATGACAAATTTCAATATAAGCACCTGAAAATGTCAAGATATAGTATGGGTACTATAACTAGACATTTTCTGCACAAATATTGCTTCTAGTATCTCAAAAACTTGGTTTTATGATAGTTTAAACAATTAATGGAGTATTAGGTTGGGTTCAATTCAGAATTAGATTATTAAAATTTTGCTCACTCAGTAAAGGTCAAGGTCATTATCAACATACATAATATAAAAACAAATTATATTCATACCATAAGATACATTGTCCAATGTACTTTCAGAAAATGTATATTTGTAAGGGTCTCTGAATTTATTTAGTCTAGGATTTTGTCGCTTTTGACAAGCATATGAAAATGCTATAATGACTTGAAAGTTATAGGGTCAAGAAATATGTCATGGAACAATATGAACTAAAATTTATGACAATTTTTAATCAATCAAACTTTGCTTACAGTATGTCACATTGCATGCAAAAATACATGTTGGGAAAGTGGACCCAAAGGCTGTGATGAGTGTAAAAGTGGTTGGTTGGCCAATGAAGAGGATGGATGTCAAGGTGAGGACTTTTTAAAAAAAAAGATGATTTAATTCCAAGCCCTTTTTAAAAACGTCTTGTTTTAACTACTAGTATTTAATTTTATGTACAGTTTTTCTTAATTTGGACTACTGGTAGTTAATTGTATGTTAATTTTCTCTTCATTTGGACTAACAGTAGTTAAATGTATGTAAAGTTTCTCTTCATTTGGACTACCGGTAGTTAATTGTATGTAAAGTTTCTCTTCACTTGGAAAGGCACAAATATATTTTTTAAGATAGTTGTGCATCTAACAGATATGTTATTGTTAACAAAACATTTTTAGTTGAACTGGGAAAATATTTCAGCGAGACAACACAGCCTACATGCAACAGGCATGAGTTTTCAGCGCTGCTCAGGTCACACATGCATTGATCATGGAGCAAAGACAGGCTTTTGAAACTTGTTGTTGATAATTTTTTCACATAAAATTAAATAAATTGATATTCTAACTTGAATCTAATTGCAGATCTAAATGAGTGTCTGTCAGATCCCTGTGAAGAAAACCAGTTTTGCACCAATACTCAAGGATCATACACCTGTTTCAGTAAGTCATCCATCATTTCTTGGAATCGCCGGCTGTAGGAAAAACCATTTCGTCTCGGCAAACAATTTTTTATGCCGTGCCGGGTATTTAATTTTGGTATTTCTGGTACTGTAACTTTTGATAAAAGACTGAAGAATGTATTTTACATTTCAATAAGACAGGCACACTAGAAATACCGTATATTGCTATGATATTGTGTGGCACATAGTTTTCAATATATGAACTATTTAAATGTCTTATTTCTGTCTTTATTCCTTTAGCTTGCGATGAAGCGTGTTTATCTTGCACTGGTCCAGGATCATACAAATGTGAAGAGTGTAACACAGGATTCACTTTAAATGAAGAGACAAAAGAGTGTTTAGGTGAGGACTGCCATTTGAATTTATAATCAAAAGTTCTTTTTAAGTTTAAGTGCAACATTTTTGGTTATGAATAAGATGTTCAAATTATCTTTGTAAACCCTTGACTTGACATATTTTACTTCATTTTCAAGTTCTGGTTAAGTGTTCAATAGTTTGTTTACCAGTGCTATAAAAAAATATGTTTTTATACAATGTCTCGTACAGACCTGATTACCTTCAAACTCTTAAAATCGTACAATATCATCTCAAAATCATTCAATACATTATCTTTAAAAGTAAAAAAAATAAACATATAGTATATAAATGTATACACCTCAAAATCGTACATTGTACGCCAAAAAGAGTAAACAGGTCTGCTTGCATTGTCTGAAGCCATGATTGGCGGCTTACAGGAATTATAGCCACAAGTTAAGTGAGTGCTTTGAACTTTTGAGCATTTTGATCTGTTACCTGGCTTCATGGTTGATTGACTTTAGCAGCAGACCAGGATGGTTAAACATATCACGATAGATGTGCAGCTTAGGGTGTAATTACTGTAGTTGTATTAACATTTCTAGACACTTTAGCACAATAACTATTTATTTGGCTAGAAAATGCCATGTGATGTCATAGGTGTGTTAGAATTTATTAACAACATTTAAAATATGAGAACATGATCTCCAACAGATATCAATGAGTGTGAAAAAGAGCCCAGTCTTTGTGAAGGTGAACATACAGTTTGCAAGAACAAGCCTGGCAATTATGAATGTGTTTGCCAAGTTGGCTATGAAAGGAAAGATGGCTCATGTGTGGAACTACCTAAAGGTAAGAACTATTAGAAAGACAACATTTTTTTAAATGAAGAAGTTTTGTCTAGGATATTAGTTTCTCTTGTGCTTATAACTTAATCATTAACTTCAAATAAAAGCTGAACAAAAATGATTTTAAAATATTCTTTTAACAATTGGTCAAAGTTAGTTTTTATTTATTGCCTTTTACATTTTACTTTAAATCTGTGGTTTCCTTCTCCGTCTGTAAGTTTATGTCAGATAGTTTTTACAAATTTTCTTTTGTCAATCATAAAAAAGGTATCGGGGAATGCAAATAATTCCCTTTTTTTATTGAATTTCCAAACCGGTAGTAGAAAGCTTAACTGCTCGTAATTTAAATCCTGTGAAACATTGAACATCTAAGGTGAATTTGTCTAAGGTGAATTTGAAATGACAACTGAATGTCATTCTCCATGTAACCTAATATATGATAATTTCAAAATTCAAATAACATAATTCATCCAGAGTGGGTAAAACAGAGCGGTAACGGTTTAATCCCTCCTGGCTGATAACTGATCATAGCATCTAGGAATGACTTATTAAAAAAAAATAATTAAATTCCAAGTCTTTTTTTTTTTTTTTTTTATTGCATGACTTCTTAAAACCTTTAAACTTGTCATGTTCATTTGATTTCTTTATTTAAAAAAACAAACAAAACCCAACAAAAAACAAACAAAACCCAACCCAACAAATCTTTGGTTTTACTTGTGTGATAATTGTTTCATTAGGATTGAACATTGTTTAAACCTGTGTGGCTGGCAGTATGTGTCTGTATGCAACACCAATAGTTCTATAGCATAGTTAGTCTTAGCAATAGTATCTCTGTTTACCTCAGTCAACTTTAACCACTAGAAGGAGAAGTTAGATGCACTTGTTGATTTTTTTTTTTGCCATTTGTGATTTTAAAAGCAATTGGATAATTTTATTTTTATGTTTATTGTCTATACTGTGATATTTTTTCATAATCCTGGTAACAAAAGAAAATGTTGAAGGCATTTCATCACGGGTATTAAAAATGTAAATAGTAAAAGCAATTTTTTTTAAGACTCAAGCGTGTGCGCGCCCCCCCCCCCCCATGTACTGATTAAGTTAAATATGTTAATTTTGGAATGGTTTTTGCTTTATTTTGTCAACCTTATGTATTAAATTTAATCTCATTTGAAAAGCCTTGTTTGTATAGAATTATTTCTTACAATGGTTCATTTTTTAAAAGCTACGTTTTTGCTTTGGAATATCAATAAGAACTGAGGGATGTTACTTTGTATTTGTAGAACATTGAAAAATATATAAAACTTGTACGGGTAACTAAAAAGCTGCTAAGTTTAACTTCAATACCGGTATAATGATACAAAGAAAAATAATGTACACTTATAATGTGGAGAAGAACTAATAATAATCAAGGACATCTGTAAAAGCTTAATTTAAAAAATGACAATGGGCCTTAATTTTATACATTACAGCTACCAGGTATATTTTTTTGTATTCCAGCACATTTTTCTGTATTTTGTATATTAGTTAAATTACGAAGCATGCACTATCTGCTTGAATTGATAATGTATGTTTTAATGATGAATTGCACCTTTATTTGTCTGTGGCATTGTAAATTTATTTTGAAGCCATTTGATTATTTACATATGTTTTTTTCTACAATAAAATATTTATGGTATGGTCCGTGTGAATATTCTGAATTGATTCAAGAAGAAGTAAATATGATGAAAGGTTGATAAAATAATAATATTTATTTTTGCTGCTTGGCAAAAAATCTCCCGTTTGCTGGGGGATACAATTCAAATTCAATATAAATATAATATCTTTAGATCTTTAAGTTATACTTCATTATACAATTAGAAAAAGATTAAAGTGAAATCCTTTGAGAGGTCTGATTTAATACTAATAGTATTAATAAATTATTTTTTTAATCATGTATATTTTAAGTATCATACCATATACATATGTTTTGAATAAGAAGTACAACATTTTGCTACCTAATATATTACTAATCATTACCGGTACTTGAAATGATAACTGTAAATACCGGTATACTTACCAGTAACAATTTACCTCTAACTAATTTATTGTAACTATATCATTATTATATGCCAAGAACAGTTTATTTTGTCACTTTAATCACATATTTTTGTCAAAATCTTGAATTCAATGGTTCCCAAAACAAAGAGGGGTGGTTTTTCTTAGGATTGCGTGTTTGAGTAACTATCCCTTAAAATCATACTAAATTTACTAACAGGCTGTTGTGGGATTTTTATTGAAAGTAAAAGACTTAATAAAAAACACAGAGATTAAACAAGATTAAGTGGTTGTATCACCTGAAAACTTTTGTGTCACTGCATGCTTTATGTTCAAGTAAAACATCTGCCTGATGCATTGTTAGAAGAAAAAAAAAGGCCATTATTTATAGCATCTTGTAATTGTCTTGTAATTGAAGTGGAGAAATATAACTATTGGTTCACTAGTTGAAAAATCTCATTATTCGTATAACTTTTAACTTTCTCTCTACTAAACATGTTCTCTCTTCTTGCCCTTTCCAATGATTATTCCGGGCAAGTGATGCATTTACAAATTCTGTTAATACAGCTCTTATAATTTAAGTTTACTCATTAAATTTCTTTTCTCCATTGACATTTTATAACCCGGACTTTATTGGATGCCTGTAAATTGCTGTTCACCAAAAACTACAACTTTTAGATCCTTTATAATTTTCAAGCGCTAGTTCTTTGTTGAACTAAACTATTTTTTAATGAAAAGTGCAGTGATTACTGCTTTTTTAGCCTGAAGTTCTGTAACAAATGACATTTATGAGCACAAATTGCAAAGCATACAATTTCTCCCTAAATGTTTCTTCAAACCTCATTGATCTATATATTTATGGTCTCATACAATTTCTCCCTAAGTGTTTCTTCAAACCTCATTGATCTATATATTTATGGTCTCATACAATTTCTCCCTAAATGTTTCTTCAAACCTCATTGATCTATATATTTATGGTCTCATACAATTTCTCCCTAAATGTTTCTTCAAACCTCATTGATCTATATATTTATGGTCTCATACAATTTCTCCCTAAATGTTTCTTCAAACCTCATTGATCTATATATTAATGGTCTCATACAATTTCTCCCTAAGTGTTTCTTCAAACCTCATTGATCTATATATTAATGGTCTCATACAATTTCTCCCTAAGTGTTTCTTCAAACCTCATTGATCTATATATTAATGGTCTCATACAATTTCTCCCTAAATGTTTCTTCAAACCTCATTGATCTATATATTTATGGTCTCATACAATTTCTCCCTAAATGTTTCTTCAAACCTCATTGATCTATATATTTATGGTCTCATACAATTTCTCCCTAAATGTTTCTTCAAACCTCATTGATCTATATATTTATGGTCTCATACAATTTCTCCCTAAATGTTTCTTCAAACCTCATTGATCTATATATTAATGGTCTCATACAATTTCTCCCTAAATGTTTGCTTAAGCATCATTGGTCTATGTATTATTGCTCTCATCTTCAGAAATCTACAAATCCTCAAAAAAAATTGTGCAGCCGCAGAACCTGGCAGAGCAGCTTAAGAAAAACATTTCCAAACGTAAAGAACTAGACTGGGCCAAGTTCAGAGACATACCCAGCATTACTGGTCATTTCCTGGTCATGGCTTTCTATGGAATAAGTTGCAGATTTGCTTCTTCTAGTCATTTGGTCACTGTCGCATTGTCTCTTCTTATGATCATACATGTCCTTTGGTTTGCAACAAATTCTCGGTGATTCATTATCAATTCCTAATAATTTTGAAAACTAACCCTATTATTTATTGACTTTCTCATGTAATCGACTGATTCATTTTTAACATTTAATTGTTTTTTTTTATTCTATTGAGATTAGCTTGTTGTGACTGAGCGATAAATATCTAATTCCTACCTAGCACAACTTTTAAGTAAACGTTTGTTAAAAGTAACAATGTGTGAATTTTCATTACACGAGAGCAGTGTTTCACAAAGCGTTCTTTGCCAACAGGTCCGCAAGCATTGAGTAATAAAACTGTCCATGTTGCAAATTGGAAATGTGCACAAACTTTTAAGTTTGAGAAACACTGCCATGAAGTACTGACATTTTTCTATCATAAAAATGTTTTGTCTGAAGGTTATATTTAATAAATGAGGTTAGAACCTCAACATTCATTTGCTCTGATTGTATTGGTTTAAGATTTTTCCTTACATTACTGAACAAGGCATATGTGATTGCATTGATTTAAGATGGTTCCTTACATTACTGAACAAGGCATACACATATCAGAAGAAACATACTATTCCCACAATGTGTTGAAAGAAATATGTCATCATGTTTTCAGTAAAAATTCAGTTACTGTCTGGGTTGATGAAGTGAGTCTGTCCATTTGCAGCACTGTTTATGTTAAATTGTAACATTTCTTTGACACATTATTGAGCAGTTCATGTCATGTTCCTATTGGTTTTTCAAATTATCCTATATATTACCATAAATATATAACTACCTTATTTATTACTTAAAATGTGCACTTTTAAACTACATATGATTATCTGTAATGGGTAGGGTCATAATTGATTAATGCCATGAAACATTTCAGGACATGTTCCATAATTATTTATTAAAAATGACATTTTAGTTTCCTTTTCTATTAGTACTATAGTTTATTCTTCAGTCAACTGTTTCATTAGTCCTAACTCCAGCTAAATTAGTCTGATTACATTTCAAAGGCTGGAAAATAGTGTGATGCCTCAGTAGTTGTGTATATGTGTGTGATATTAAACTAAGAAGAGTGACTGATGTTTAAATAAAAACAAAATGTTTGTCAAAAGAATGCAACATTTAATTACACACTTTTCAGCTATGTGTGTTTTAATATTTTACTATCCTGCTCTATCTTTATTTACATTATTATATTTTCATTCAAGCTAAATTGAGAGGGAAAAAGGAGATGAACCTACCAAATAAAATCAACCTTCTTACAAATTTTAATCCACGACCCCTTCAAGTAACTGAGCCAAGTGCCACATAGAAAGTGTCCCAAATGTTCAAATTATTTAATGTAATCATGAGCAAAATGGCATTTATTGGAATGATAGAGATTTGGTTGGGGCCACACCATTTAACATTTTAAATATTTCTAAAAATGTCTTTTTAATATGTTAAATATTAATGACATTAATTTGCCAAGTCCAGGACAGTAGCTAGTAGCAATGATTTTTTTTTAAAAATTGATGATTGTTAAATTATAAAAGACATACAGTATTGAGATAGATGATCAAATTGGATTTCTAAAATATATTTTTATTTTAAAAATAACAAAAACAGCTAGTTTTTATTAATTTTTTTTTAGGTTTTCATATTGTAACATTTTTTTTCCTTTGAAATGTTTACTAGATTTAAAACAATTTTTTTTCCTTTTTGCATGACCTGAACATTTGGTTATCTTTATTTACAGATGGCACTGATGTTCCTAATAGCAATGAGGACATAGAAAAGGAGGAATTGTAGCAAGGCATTTGACTACCAAAAAAAGAAAAATCACAAACCTTTAGATATTTGACGTTTTAATTGTTTTCTTTAAAATTCTGATTGTCAGATCCGCCTACTCAAATTTAACTGTGTTTTCATGGTTAAAGTACTTATTTTTTTTCTTTCCATTTTTAAAATTTTTCCTTCAATTCTTTAAAATAGTACAATTCATTTAATTTAACCAGTACTTTCGCTATTTTTTTAGTTACGTAAGCTGGCTAATGTTAAAAGTTTAGGCTCATAGCCTGGCCTGGTGTGATTTAAAATGCAAGTGTTGTACCACATTTAACACTGAATTTATAGTTTCCATGAAATAGTATGTGTTCAAACTATGGTGTATTAAAATATGAAAATAAAGTTTTCATTGTAAAATCATTTTTTGTAAAGTCTGATTAATCCCTCCGAGATGTGGAACTAGTTTTCCTAATCGAAATGGCTATTTGTACGAGGTTGGAATTAAAAAACTATTTCAAATATTATTTGGTTTGTAAGACAAAATGAGGTATCAAATGAAAGATAATTGAAAGGACTATATGTTTGTAAACTTTATTCAGTTTAACTAAAATAAACTACCACAAATGACATCCGAATAGCCATTAGTCAAATTGGACCCGGACACGCAGCACTGCCATTCGCACCAGGGTCCCATCAAATCTCATTTGTGGTAAACATTCAGTCCATCCAATTATCTTACAAACCCAACAATAATATTTTAAATAGGTAGTTTTTTAATCCCAACCTCTCGCTTCTGGTACCCGGGTACGAATAGGCGCAGCCTTTCCTAATTGAATATGGTGAAGAATACACAAATGTGGGACACTTTGATACCACACTTCAAAACCATTCCTTGAAATAAAACTTATGAAACTGGGAGTTTGAAACAAAAGTAGCTTTTTTTTTTTTGTGTGAATAAGATAAAACAGACCTCACATGACAACACAAACGTTATAGATATGTCTGTTTAAATTTACACAAAAACTTGAAATGAATTTTATTACTTTTATTCAATTGACCAGACATACAACTTAGAAATCTTAAGGTCAAAGAGACCATGCAATAAATCAACCAATGCTCTGTATAAAATAAGATTAAAACCATACCTGTTAAGAAGTGACGACCTCTAAATTTAATCATGCAATAAGATTGCTAAATCCATTTTAAAAATTCTTAGCAATTATTTGCAATGTTAACCCCACTGGAGACAATATTCTGCTGCCTTTTTAATTGTGCCAAACTAAACGCAGAAGTATCAATTTCTTCAGGATGAATTTTTAACACCAAATGCTTTGCTGGACACAACACACTAAAAAAAATATGTTTGGATTGTCTTTCTGCTTTGTCCTGTCTCTATGTAAGAAAAGTTTTCTCTTAAAACTGGTAACAATATTCCTGAATAAATTAATCCACTTATAATATTGCACCATCCTAACGGAGGAATTACAAACATCACTTTCATAAATTCTCCTGCTCTTGTCAGACATGTAGTATTTACATGGTTTTGTCACACCAATACAAAACAGATTTTTGTCTGTATTTTCACATACTACTAGCTTTGACATTGGTTAAATCCTTTTTCCATCAACTAGTAAAATCTGCTTACATTTACAAGTAATGATCTTTTTATATCATGGTTGAGATGAGATCTCTTCTTCAGAAACAGATTCATCTTGTTTTTCATTTGTCTTCCTTAATGTATCTCCACAAACATCAAATCCCTGACTATCACTTGAGGATGATAGATGTGATGGAGGTGAAGACGTAAGCTCCCCTCTGCTCTGACAAATGGTGTCACCGCCACCAAGTTCGACAGAAGATGAAGTTAGAGATTCTGTATCTTCTGAGCTGCAAGATACATCTGTAAGAAGTTCAATCGTATGTTCTGAAGTTTGGTTAGATGTAACATCAAGAACTGCAGTATCGCCATTTGTTGTATCTGCTAATCTTCTTTCATCACAGACGGGTGTGGTTATGTCTGATGAGTGAGAAGGACTGTCAGATAAGGGCAGATCAGGTTCTGCCGAAGTTTTTGATAATTCAGAAGAAGAAGCCGCCACCAATTCAGTTGCTGGTACTTCTGATGTGGTTAATGGTTCATTGGAAAATTTGAATCGCTTTGCTCTTGGCTCATCAGAGTCCATTGAGGAAGGCGAGAGTGACTGAGTGACAAGTGGCAATGACTGAGAGATGTTTACCCTGGTTGGTAATGACTTAGTTTCCACAGAGTCCACAAGTCTCTCTAAGCCAGCTACACTATTATGAATTGGTTCCACTTCTGAAGTTCTTGAAGCGGATGCCGCAACCTCGGCATAGGTGCGAACATGACTTTGTGATTCAGGAGATATCTCTTCGGCTGTGTCATGCCTCACTTGATCTGCAACAGCTGACTCGGCAGAAACCACATCAACACCTTTTTGGGAGATATCAGCAGTTTGGTTTTCTTTATTTTCAGTTTTATTATTCAAAGCAGAAGGTTCAAAACCAAAACTTTGATCCAGTGAATCTGATTGTTGTGGGGATGGACACGCAACATCTGCACTTGCTTTAGCCGGAGTTAGCTGTTTAGAGGATTCTGATGAACAAACTTCAGAGCAATTCTCACGATTTGATTCAGAGGTTGCAACAATTGTATTTATCTCTTTTTTGTTTTCTCCTACGTTTGCAATCGAAGCCCATGGTCGAATGCTGCTGTCCCTCGGGCTGACTTGCGCTTTAGATTCTGTTTTACTTTCAACTGCAAATAGATTTTTTTAAGTAATGAGTTACAGGAATAAATTATTATTTTACATTGAACATAGAGGTGATCACATGATGGGAAACACGGAACTCAAGACAAAATAGTTATTTTTAAGTTTCCAAAATATATAAATTGATATTTTGATTTGTATCCAATTTTAATCATAACTTTAGCTAGTTTTAATTAGCCCTTACTTAAATTATTAAAATTTAATGAGTGAAATGAAAAAATGTGGGCTGTGGCTTTCAAGGTAAATGTTCTCAGTAAAAAAGTCTATTAAAATATCATACGGTATTAAACATTCTGTTGATCAAACTAGACAATAGGAACAGCTGATTTGAGTCAGAGTGTTTTGAAAGCTTCTTTTAAACTCTCAGTGGAGCATATGCCAGTAAAAATATCTTTCAACTCTCAGTGGAGCATATGCCAGTAAAAATATCTTTCAACTCTCAGTGGAGCGTATGCCAGTAAAAAGATCTTTCAACTCTCAGTGGAGCATATGCCAGTAAAAATATCTTTCAACTCTCAGTGGAGCGTATGCCAGTAAAAAGATCTTTCAACTCTCAGTGGAGCATATGCCAGTAAAAATATCTTTCAACTCTCAGTGGAGCGTATGCCAGTAAAAAGATCTTTCAACTCTCAGTGGAGCATATGCCAGTAAAAATATCTTTCAACTCCTTTGGGTCCCTGGCAATCTTTTTCTAAATCTTTTAAACTTTTGAAAAGTGATGTTACACAACAAAACTATTATTGAATAATAGGTAATTACATCAACCATTCAAACAACATTTTTGTTATTCCTCAACTCTTGTTCTCACCTCAGAACTCCAAAAATAGTACAATATTGTTTCAGAATAGTACTTTACCATCACAAGATCGTACAATACGATTGTATACAGTGGAGCCGTCAGCCCTGGGTGGCACTTCTCTCTATGCAGGGGTGGCATTTTTGGGCAACAGTATTTTTTATTTGAAAAAGGGGGGGGGGAAATTATCGGGTCGCCCCGGGTGGTACTACCCACTAGCCACGCCACTGAATGTGTATCTATTCTCTAACTTAAGGACACTTTCCCAAAGTAGATGGTGTGTGGAACTGACATTAAGGGCGCCTAGAGAAAGTAGGGGTCGAGTTTCGGGAGGAGGCATAGGATTTTTAAAAAAATTTAAAATGCAAGGAGCACTTGATGTATACCCTGTACCTGAATTTTGTTTTGCATCATTATACACTCAGAGAACAACTTGCTGTGTTTATATAAATCCTTTAATTTAGGTGATTAATTTTTTTTAAACAGTCCAAAAGAGAGTCTGGTACACAGAAATGATGCATACCGTCACAAAAAAACTTATTATATATGTTTCAATTGTGTTTAGACCAAGAATGAAAATAATAGCTAATTGAATAAAGTCATAAGTTCATTTGTGAGACATCCGGCTGGCCACCCTACATTAAGTCCTAGAAGCTAGAAGCTTGACTTTAGTTTCCATTAATATATTATAGTCAAATACGTACGGCAAGCTGTATTGAGAGGACAGAGGAGTTTAGAACTAAACTGGGGTAGTAAAATTGTACTGCTGCTTTCTAGATATTATTAAAGAGAGTGTCAAAATCTAATGCTGCCATGCTGAGCAGTTGAGAATGCTATTTATTAAAATATTATTTATTTCTCTTTTTCTATTTGATTTTTGCTACACTTGATTTCTCTGCTACATACAGACACCTATTTTCCCCCTATAAATTGAGAAGGGGATTAGGGGGGGGGGGGGATAACATCACTGCTCCTTCTACCCCCTCCCATATGTCAACACCACATCCCCTTTTCTCCTCCCAATGGGTACCTAATTTAATTATGGATTGTGCCCAACCAATGCCATTTCTCGGTTCATTCACCGCCAGATGAAGAAAAGAGTTAAAACTAACAACCGAAAAGTTGTTTTTTTTAATCAGAAAAATTACTGGGAATATATCTTTTTAAACCATATCTCTTCATATTGTAGTTCTGACAGGCCTTGTCGTACAATCATAAAAGATATCTCAGAATCGTACATTCCAAAATTGAAAGAGTAACCAGGTCTTTTACCTGCATCAGAGGGTGACAGATCTTCTGAAGAAGAAGATGATGATGAAGTAGATGAGGCATTTGTGTCATCTCCTCCAATTTCTTCTTCCTCCTCATCTTCTGCCATGGCTTCTCCGCCATCTGTAGCAACGGGACCAACTTCAGTTGGGTCCATTGTTACCTAAAAAAAATTAAATAATTATTAAGACTTGGAACACTATCCCAATCATAATTCTAGTCCACTAAATGAAAGCCACTGAACTTACCAACTCATATTATGAGCTAGAGAATAAACAAGTTAAAGATTGCTATTTTCAACATAGAGATTCACAAATATCCTAATAAGTCTGTAACCATATGTAAAAAGAAAAACCTACTATTGTTTCTTCAACAACTTCTTCGGCATGGACAGCCAATGGTTGCTCTCCATTATCACTGTAAATTGAGCTTACTAAGCCACTAGCAACACCATTTGTTGTAAGGTTAGCATCTTGGGGTGGTACCTTAAGAAATATTCAGATTTTTTTGACAAAAATGTATTTAGAATTCTAGGTTAATCAAATGAAGAAACAATTTTTTTTTAAATTCAGTTAAATTACATTCATTTAGGACAGAAAAATAATTCTCCATCAAACAAAATTTTTTAATTGAAAATTATTTTCCAGTAAAATATGTGAGTGCAATAAAATAAAAGTGTTCACCTGCGTCGGTTTCTGATCTTCAAAGGATCCCAAATTTGGACTACTTGTATTTCGCGGAGCAACTGTGACTGCTGAAGTTACCCATCCTGGTACAGGAGGCAAATTGGAGCTAATATTTGAGTCACGGGGGAAAAAGGGAGATCCATTTGTATCCATGCCATTGACTAGATGCTTATTCACAGACTCAGACACAATTTTCCTGAAAAAAAATCACACTATATGTTTAAAGGACAATACAATTGTTTCTATTGTAGTTGATAAACTTAACAGTTATTTTGAAAGCTATAAAGCATTACTGATTGGTTATTTTTTAAGTTGCTGATTCAACATTTAAAAAGGAGAACAAATAACGATCACATACTTTCCAAACGGATCAACTGTACTGACCACCAAAACGTTCTGGGAAAATAAAAGGTTAAGTTACGCTACCTACAGTTTAAGTTTTATAAAAGATATATATAAATTAAAACTATTTCAAATTGTTTGTGAGCTATTATAACAGACCTGTTTACCCTCAAACTTCTAAAATCGTACAATATCGTCTCAAAATCGTACAATACAGTATCTAAATAGTAAATAAATAATAATACAGCCTACATTATGTCTATGATCACTACTCGTATAGCGTGTTCAGTGGAATCGAGATAAGCTGGCTTCAAAAAATGGAACGCGCCATAAGAGATAATTATGTCATAAAATTAGGTCATACAAAGCAAACAAACGCAAGGAGGGACCATCTATACAGCACGTACCGGTATCCATAAAAATCAAATTATGTAACCCCCTCCACCCTGTTGAACGCATACTTTTTTTACGCCCCCCGCCCCCCATTTTATATTATGACGTGTTACAGTAAACAAAATGTGACACGGGTTTTCACCCCAAGTGAAAGACCAGGCTCGAAAATCGTCTTTAGAAAGGAACTTATTTTGAAGAGTAGGCCTACTTGTAAGAATTTCACACAAGGAGCCTGGTGAAAACCTAATAAGGCATAGGCGCCGGCAAACGAAAATTTTAGAACCACTGGCTTAGCCCAACGAACTATACGTCACAGGCGCGCTTAACATTCGGTGGACTAAACATTAATGTAATTTCTCTGCTATTAAAGTATAGCTAGCGAGTTCCTTTGTGAAAATACAACTTGACATCATCACATTAATAAGGATATAAAAATATCACCACAATGTTTGGCAGTTATCGTATACTAATGCTTTGTTTTCATAAAGAGATCGCTGTAGTGGTAATATTTAACATGACATACTGGTAGTCACAACACACTGTAGCCCGCCAACACCTCTTTCCGTACTGTGGCGTCATTATTTCGCTCGGCAGAACTAACCTTCCCCCACCCTCATTAACGGGGAAGAAACATGTGATTCCAAAATGTTGTATTAAAAATCGTTGAGGGGACAGAGCTGCTTTGCAAGTTCTAAAAAATATTTTTAAATGCCGCTGACTAGATCTTATAAAATATGTCCAAATCCAACGTTCCAGTGCAGAACAGTTTGATAATGTATTTTATTTAAAAAAACATCTCTGGTTTTTTCTGTTTTCACAATCGCCGCGGTTCTGACAAACAAAATAAGTATGTAAGAAAACTATGTCACAGGCTTGGTAGCAGTCAAAGGGGATGGTGAGTGAAGTTGTCGCTAGGGTGACTAGTCTAAATACTACTGTTGACGCAGATAGCTAGTTCACTGTGACAAAACAATATGACCATCACGATCAATACGATACGTTGATATTTTTATAACCTTTGACACTCCTACCAATCCCCCTAACCATGTGTCTGGTATTCCACAAATTTCCTTGACAACCCTCCACCTCCCCATCCGTGCGTACAAACTATATAGAAGGATGGTCCCAAATTTTAAAAAAAAATTACAACCAATCGTTTTTCTCGGTCCATTCACAGTCAGATCTTTTTTAGAAAGGGCTAAAACTTCCAAAACCGAAAATTTATCTTTTTTTTTTTTAATAGGGGAAAAAAAATATAAAAATTTCACCCGGGCTCTGAAAATCGTAGTTTCGGCGGGTCTCTTGCGTACAATCGTAAAAAACATCTAAAAATCGTACATTGTACGCCAAAATCGTAAAAGTAAACAGGTCTGTTATAATGAAGAATTTTTAGACAATGACTACATAAATACCTTTCAGTATTGCAAAACTGTGTTAGATCTAATTGTTTAACCAAAGAAGCATCAAATGCATGAATTTGTTATGTAGCTTCAGTGCTATTTTGGAAACTTAATATAGGTATTTAGAAATGAAAATACTATTTTGTTTGTTTAATAGCCTGTTCATGAGGAAGTCAATATCCATATCATTACAAATTGAAAATATTGACATTTTCTATGATCATTTTCCTCACCCCACTTGTTCTGGTATGCTAAATTAAGTAATCTGCACAATACTCTGCCCCACCCCCACCAATGACAGTTGTATGGAGGACGCATAACAGAGAAATAACGCCCTTAAATTTAAATAAATTCTGACAGACTTATTTACCTTTTCCAGTCCTCTCATAAACTTATCGCTACGTTTGTAGTGCTGCTTTGGATCAATAAGTAGTTCACATAACCTTTGAATTGTAAATGGAGCACTGAAAGGAAGCAGGGAAAATTCTTCATAAATTAATTTACTCTGGACTTTGGAAAAAAATATTTTTTATAAAAATCAGGTTTTCTAAATTCAAGACAAGAATAGCAAACCAATCAAATATAACAGATCTATTTATTGTTATGAAATCAAACGGAAGGAATTTATTTTGTAGCTTAATGATTTATTTGTGCATACCTGTACTTAAAGAAAAAAGTTCTGCTTTACAGAATGTATCAAGCAAATAACACTCATATTTGTGTACATACAGATTTTCCCAAATATAATATCATTGATGTTACATTGACAATAACTTGGATATTTTATGGACTTTTTCAAAATATTTAAAGTATGTGCAGTTTAAAAAATTAAAATAAGGTTGTGAAATCCTAGCTCTCTCTCTGTGCGTAATACAGGTTTTCTAAATTTTATTCAGGAGACAATGAAAGGAACTTTGCAAACATCTGGTGGCAGAAAATGTAAATAAATAGTGGAACAAAATATGTTTAGGCTTGAAAAATAAGACAGGGTAATTACAAGGATACTTCAGCTAAAATGCCTTCTCCAGAAGACAAAACAACAGCAATACATAGAAATTTAAATCTAATGTCTTTGAAAATTCGGACCAAAGTCTTAAATAAAATAAAAAACATTTTGAAAAAAATTATATGAATAATATATCATAACATATATATATATAAATAAAAAAAACAACGTATGCAACAGTACTGCGACGAATCAATACAGTGTAGCCTTATTTTAAATCAATAAAAGCTTTACCCTAGTCCAATTCATTAAAAAAAATCTATTACTTTTACTAACCCATTGAATTTTTGCAGTGATTCCATAATTCGCCCATGCATCACTTCAAAACGCACATTTTCCACATTTGGTCTGGTGGGGATGATCTCAGAGCTTAGTCCTTTTTTTAATTCCCCAATGACTTTCTCCATCTTTCCAACAATAAGTGGCTTAAGGAGTTGCCAATGAAAACTTGAAAGGAAAAAAAGGTAAATTATCCTTGGAATACAAAATTCAATTTAGTAATATAGAAAAGACATTTACCTATATTACTGTATAAAATGCAAGAAACAGTGTAAAAAAGGATAAGTTAGGGATTCACATTATATGCCTATAAGCACTTTTAATTACCAGGAAACACTATATTTAAACCTAGAAACAAAAATATATGTATGTTTTCCCTTTGCTGCATGTCCATTCTAACATGTTTTCTTCTTTCCTTAAATAGATTAATTAAATCCTTTCAATTTTCACATAAAAGAAAAGCAATTTTATAAAAATTGTGCTCAGATGTAGAAACTGATAGCAACATAGAAGTAATTAATGATAATGCATCAGATACTTTGGCTAGCTGTATCAATACCGATTCTTATTAGTTACACTCGCATTGAACTGAATTTAAATTTAACAAAATAAATATTTTCTGTCTCAACAAAGTTCTTGAGATTACTGTTTTATAGGTTATAACCTTATGTTTCAATGTTACTGGAGAAAAAGACATGTTATGGAACAAGATGAACAGATTGCATTTTTAAGTCATGGCATCATTTTCAAGTCATGGCATTTAAGGGCTTTATCGAAAAAGTCAGGGAGGGGGTTGTTTGCATCATACATATATATACTGTATTGTAAAACTAATTTGCTGTAACTGTTAATATTTTTAATAAAATTAAAAGAAACTAATTAAGTCATTCTTTATGTATCATTAAGTACGGATAAAAAGGTAAAAACAATAATATAAATTAAATTATTAAAAATGTGAATTTCTAAAAATAATAAAGGGTACAAAAAAATGTTGGTCTTATTAGGGCAAAGCAGGGCATTGGCACCAGTGTTTTTACAATTTGATAATTGCTTTAGATTTCTCTACAACCAAGCACATGTGTAACATTGATCTTTAAAACTGAGAATATTTAAGAAGCACAGCATTGTCTTGTCAACTGGATGAAATTTTCATTTAATGAATTTAAAGCTTTTTTAAAGATACTTCGCCGAAGCAACGGACACTCCTAGAAAATTTGTATCGGAAATTGGCAAATGCGCAATGGAATCCCGAGTTTTTAATTTTGTTACTTGAGTGTAATTTTAATGACACAGGAGTCCTTTTGGCCCATAATTTAAGTCTCCCCCCATTCACATTAGGAGAAATGTTGATCTACATTCCCATTCAGCTATTTTGTTCTTTATATCAACTTTAAGTGAGGAAAATCATATGTCAATAAAAGACATCTTTCCCTCAAAATTTCTTTCTAAGATATTCAAAGATAAGATCTAATTAAAACTGGTAAAGCATTGTATATTGATTTATATGTGTGCAGACCTGCCAACCTGCCAAGAAAAAAAATATGTAGGGGGTGGTGCATGCGGGGGGAAAGTGGGGCCGCTGCCCCCACGGGGGTCGCCGACCGGGGGGGGGGGGGCGGCTTGGTTTAAGATCTGTAAATTAATGCACAAGCCTTTTTAAGGAAATATAAAGGTATATATATATAAGGTATTAAAATATACATTTTTTAAATAATTGTTAAGTTAATGTAAAAGTCTAATATTTACCCTACTTACTGTGTGTCCTTACATAGTCTTATAACTTATGGATGATTTTATTTGAGTAATTTTTATTTATAATTATATCCATCAATTTTATATATAAAAAAGAACACTTACCTTTTTATAAATATGATAATTGATTTAAAATTTAACAATAGCTTGATAAAATTAATGTAAATTCAATAAACATGCTTTTTTCTGGGGTTTTTCTTCATAAATAATGATTGTTCCAATTTTTCTATTCACTTTTTTTGTAACATATCCGCAAATAAAATTATCCAAAATGCAAATTCTTGATGTTATGTAAAAGTTTTGTTGTTCATTGTGTTGTATATTGCATTGAGAATGTCTCCTAAAAATTTGGTAGCATTATCTATTACAATAAAAAAGTTGTGGGCAAAAAAAGGCAGAAATTTGGAAAGTCGGTCACAAGTTTTTACAGTGAAATACAAAGATAAAGAAGGGGGTTAAAAAAATTCACTAAAAAAATCATAACTTCATTTCTATAAAATAGGTACTTCGATAAAGCAAGGGAGACTACTTTAAAATTTGTATCGGAAATGGGCGTCGGCGCATTAAAATCTGACTTTTTAATTTTTTAATGTGAGTGTCAATTCATTAATAAATGAGTCCTTTTGACATGTAATCGAGTTCCGCTTCCGCCTTTTCACTTTGGAAAACATATTGGCCTACATTTCCATCCAGCTATTTTGCATTTTCAATCGACTTTTATTTTGAAAATCATTGGTATATATAAGGCATCTTCGCATACAAAATTTTTTGTGAAATAAAAAGAACAGGTCTTTCATATTAAATCGTGAAAAGCAGTAGATATTGAAGTATCTTTGTGCCAATTCTCATTGAAGTAGGTCATGTCTCACATTAGTTATGCTTGTCTCCGTAACCTGTATTGTCACTAGGTGGACTAGCCCAATTTCGATTAGGATGTGACCACGCCCCCTTTTTAATGGCGGAAGACGCAGATTAGTTTCAGATCACTTATGTTGTTTTTGTTTTAACATTACAACACAAATATTAAGAGTTGCAACTAGAAATAACAGTAAAAACTAAATAAATAACATTGAATAAACATACTGAATATATATGGGTCATGTGGTAGCTGAGTAATGAAGTGAAGAAGTCACTTAGTTGAATCTGATCAAGTAGTGTAGTGTGCAACCGTTGCCAGGGGCAACTATGGCCGATACTTGGGAAATATTTAACTATTACCACTATTTACATCAAAAGATTTGATAAATTATGTTTTAGAATGAACTTAAATGTAATTGAAAGAATAATATTTTAATTTGAGGTTAAAGAAAACGGTAGCGTCCATATTATAAATGATCATAATTTGCCGTGTGCAAAATGTCATGGCCATGCGCATGGGCAGCCATTCAGTCACTTGCAAATGGCTATACCGTAGAATACTATCTCATTTTCATTCATAAAAGGTTGCCGTGTGCAAAACTATCACACAGTTATTCAAGGAAAGCTTAAATTAATTAATTAGTCATGTGGCAAAGTTGAAAGTTCAAAATAAGTAGATCCCAAACAGTATTTTAGGGGATGCATTGCCTTATATAAACTATATAGCCATATACTGGTATAATGGACTCAGTAGATTTGGTAAACAGAAAAGCCTTATATTAATACATTATATATTAAATTTACTGATATACATAGTGATAGTGCATAGTTAGATAAATTATAATTTATATATAATTGTATAAAATTATTTTTTATTACAGCATAGTTCTGAAAATAAAAGTCCTATAAAATTATAATTAAAACGAGTTATTTAGCTCGTGACGCGAACAGCTGAATTGGGTCACAGAATATGGCGATGCGGTCCATGTTAAAAAAGGACAAATGAAGTCGCACTTTAAAAATTCATAACTTTAAAACTACAACAGCTAAAAATGTGATTTTGGTGTTATAATTCTGTAAAACATTAGCTCCATTCAACTATGCCATTGGTTTATTTATACAAAATTTTTGAATTTTTTACCAAAGTACCTACTATAAAAGCTAGAAAGATGAAATTGGTATTTTTGCAAAGCTTATAGCTAGCCCTTATGGCAATAGGACAATATTAAAAATTTCTGTCAAAGTACCTATGGTCAGGGAAAGCTTTAATTAATTAGTCAAATTATACTAGCCATAGTGGCATAGCAGTGTGAGTGGGCCAGTGGCAGTGAGTGGATCCTAGGCATTTTAATTTTTAGCTCAAGTGACAACACAAGGACAAGTGTGTTTATTTAATGTGTAATTTAAGTAATTATAATTAAGTATTAGTATCATTCATGGCAATCAACAATATTTAAAATTTGTGTCTAAGTTCCTAGCCTAAGCCTAAGTATTTTTTGCCTTCTACACTTTTCTTTCATCTGGATACTAGTATTCACAGTATATAACTATCCACCGTCCAAAATATAATTGGGCTTAAATTTAATGGCACTACTATCAAAACTTACAGAGTTTCTCCATTTTTTGCGACTTCGTTCAAATACTGTTCAAGAATTGGGGGGATTTCCGGCGTTGGGTTCCTCGAGAAAGCTAAAAAAAAAAATTAAAATGTACATTTTAAATATCAGCAGCTTAAAATAATATCACTTTCATTTGTTGTTGTTTTTTAAATATACGAATTCATTTCGATAAATACAAAGTTTAAAATCTAAAAAGGGTGTACAAACAAACAAAAAAGGACCTGTAAGAGCATCCAGATAATCTTCTTTATTGTCCATTTTGGTACTGCCAAACGCAAACTACGAAGGTCGAGATGGCGACTGGAAGTGACGTCTGAACACAAAAATGGCCACGGGGTTTTAGTGGGAATGGAGTATCGAAACCTTATTGCGTGGGAACTTTGGGGCATTGACAATAAAAAAAAAATTAAAGACTGATCAAAAGAATTTACATGATATACAATGTCAAATATTAATTACAATGGGTGTATTTTAAATGGGTATCTGGTCGTTATTTAATTCACTGAAAATGTGTGCATTTACTACTACTAGTACTACTAGCAGTAAAGACTTTCGTAAAGAGACGTTTCGGTTGCAAAAAATAAATGTAATTCTAATTTTAAAAAATTAAGGTTCCCAATTAAATAGACACCAGACCAGGAGATGGATATTTTTGTTAACAGTTAATATATCGTATTCAGGATAAACAAAATCAGTGACGAAAAACATTATGTTAAGATGAGCTCGGGGGCAGAGGCGTAGGAACGGCTTGGCATTGGGGCAGTTGCCAAGGGCGCCGGCCTACGCCTGTTCAAAAGGGCGCCGCTAAATCTCTAATTTTTAAATTTTTATTATTTAAAAATAAATTTGCCAAGGGCGCCAAAAACCCAGTTACGCCTCTGCTGGGGGGTGATTAATGCAGTAATTATTATTAAGCAACAATTAACAATGTAACAATAACAATCCTTACTGTTACCAAGCTCACACCCTTTTTTCTCCCTCACCTCCACAAACCACCCGTTTCAATTGCACGGAATATCCCCTCCCGTTAGTATTACTGAGTACAGCATACAAAATATCTCTTATATATTATATATATTTTGCTTCTGATATGGCTGCTTACATTTCACATCCCACCACACTCATCATGTATTATATTAATATGAGCGAGTGGAAAAAGCTGTCAAGCAGCGAGCGTAAAAAGGTTGATTTTTTTTTGGAGGTGACTTTAATGTTAATCAATAAAGAGCCACTGGTATGGTGTAGCATTGTCTGTAAGGCTGTCTGTAAGACTACTGTTTAGTTTGAGAGCAGGACTTTGTAGGCCTACTGTTAAAAGGTCGGCAGGTAGTAATTGGCATGATCATCGAAATGTTAGTTCACAAAAAAAAAAATTCTTAGCTTTCTACTGGATTCTCATCTAAAATAAAATTAATAATATAGAAAAATGAATGCAATGCCAATGGATGGGGCACTTCGTTATTCATTAAAAAGAGAAAAGCAGTTGGGAAGTTAATAATAATAAATATAGGCTAAGTATTTAAAAAAAAAATACAACAAATCTGTTATTCAGGAAACTTTATGACAAAGGTAACACATTTAAAGAAAACAATAATTTAATAATAATTTATGAAACGTGCACTATTTCTTTGCGCCCTTTAAATTCTAAGTTAGAAAATAAAAGTATGATGCCTATTTTTTTAGTCATGCTCGTAAGATGAACTATAATTTGAAAACATGTTGCACGTGTTTAATACTTGACTAACTATTATTAAAATTGTAGACCTTTATATGTAGTTAAATGTATTTTAATACAGTGTCATTAAATTCTTTAAACTTGTGAAGGTGCAAAAAATAAATAAATAAAAATAGCGATATATGCGAACATCAGGAAGTAAAAATTTAGAGGTCAGTGTGATTTTTATAACCGAATACTATAATTTGATTAGCCTTAAATATACGGATCATCAAATATATCGAGCCTAGCGATATTTCATAGATTCCACTAATTGTAATCGGTTAAAGGCACCAGTTACAATGCAATTGTCATTTTTAATAAAAAATATATTTTGTTATATTGTTGTACACATTGTGCTCCGGCTGGGGAGTGGGCAGTGTCCTCCCGGAGAGATAACTGAAAGAAACACTGATTCATGATGCCATCATTTAATTTTTAATTAACACCATTCCCTACTTTAAGAGTCATGCTTTTATTATAAAATATAATTTAATAACATGAAAAGATTGCTCACGTTTGATACTTAGTGAGAACTCTATTAAAATTATAGACCTTAAAATTGAAGCAAATGCAGTTTAATACAGTGTTATTAAAGTCTTTAAACGTGTGAGTTTGCAAAAAATAATTAGATAAAAAAATACAGATAAATGCGAACGGGAAGTAATAGTTCATCTCGAAATCGGCAAATTTTCGAAACATTGAGGATATTTATAATCAAATAACGTTAGCTTCTAAAAAGATTCGCCTTAAATATACGGATCATCCAATATACCGAGTGTAGCGGCGATATTTCATAGATTCCACTACGTGAAACCGTTTAATGACACTAGCTAGTATTCTTTTTAAAATTGTTTAAAAAATGACCATTTGGCAGTTTTTTATAAAATATATTTTGTTTTATTGTTGTATGCAATTTTGCTCCCGGGGGGGGGGGGGGGGGGGGCGACGGCGACCAAGGGTTTGGTAGTTGCTGGTTTAGGGGAAACTTTTGTCTAATGAATTATAGTAGTGGTAATTACTCTGCACATTTCATCTTCGTCTTCTATATATTAAGGGCCCACGATCAATGTATTGACTGTATTGATCATTCTGGCTCCTACTCCTATGCATGTAGAGTAGAGGGGATTCGCAATGATTATGTGCCTTGTATGAAAGAGGAAATGTCAATGGTTGCAAGTTCCCTCAGCGAGGGTAACAGGAACTGAAGGTTGGAAGGCTTGAGGCAATAGACGCAAATGTGTCAAGTGTTGTCGCCTCAACTGTTCCTTTTGACTATTTGAAGCCTGTTCCAGTCTCTGATTAGCCTGATTGTCTTTGGCAGGAATGAGCAGTTCATGTACTGCGTTCTTGCTGTTATGAAATTATAATTTAATGTATATTTCATCTTTTGAATACTTCAAATTTATTTATTTAGTAATTTTTAAAGAACAATACAAATTTATGGAGAGAACTTGTCATAGTCTTGTTGAGTGCCACTATTATTAATGCCTTAATTATCACTTTGTAGTAATTATTTACCAGAAAACCCATGCCAATTACTTTTATAATATATAATTCGCTTAACTTAAGTCTTTAAACATGTTAATATTATTTGTAATTAATATTTATTTTAAAATAAATAATAATTTATATTGATGTAAATATTGGACGAAAACTCATCCTTAGTTTGGCTCTCCATTTTAAAATTTACCTGGATACCAGAAATATAAAAAAAAATGCTTTATTATTGTTGTCTGAATTCAGTGTTATGGATTTACAAATGTTTTTTACCCAAACGGTTAATAATTCCTTTTTTTCCCCCTTTAATGTAGTTGAAAAAATAATGAAATTGGGTTGGAATTCAACTTACCAACATTTTACCAGTTAAAACGCATAAGTCTATATATATGAGAATTAAAACAATAAATAAATGATTTTTGGCATTTGCAGAATTTTAAATATTAAAAGCATTTAATTTAATTTTGATTTTAAGTTACGTTATCAGTCAATTGAGTCAAACTAGTTAAGTAAACAAAGTAGGATATTTTATTATTCATTATATTGTTTAATGCTTATTGTTTTCAGTTAAATTAATATAGCTTACAGGCTTAAAATTGCCAATTAAGGTCATGACTTCATGCTTTGACTTGATATTGCTGTTAGTTAAGTTAGTCACTAGTATGAGTTATTTAATTGAGTTAATGATTAGGACTAGGTGGTACAAATTGTCATTGTCAATTCAATAAGTATAATATTAATATAAAATTATATTAATAATTTAAATTAATGTTATAATTATAGTCTTAGGCTCCCCTGCCTAAATTCTAATTTGACAATATTAATATTATTTTTGAATTTTATGTTATAATCATTATTTCATTATAGTTATAGTACTTATAGTTATAGTCATAAGTCTTGATTGTTGAAGTTACTCCTCTCATACTCTCTACAAGACTATGACGATGACTTTTTTTTTAGTAATAGTACTAAATGGCCTAACGAATATTAGTAATTTTTATAAACATAAATTAATTACTAAGTTATAAGTTATGACAGTATTCTAATATATAGGCCTAGTTATAGATAGAGCAGCAGAAAAAAAGCAAAATTAAACTTAAACACTGCCAAGGGACCATACTTGTACAACAATAAAAAACTAAAGTAAGTAAATTTGTGAAATTCAAATTGCCTACATGACTACATGATTGTCCATCCTAACCTCCTTTTACAAGCTGCAAGTCTTTTCTACTACCGGTATCTGAATTCTTAATAATGTTAATACTCATTTGTTAAAGTTAAAGGCTATAATTTCAATTTTTTTAGAATTTGCGATATTAATTTGATAAATATGTATCAAATTCGCCACTTTTCAATTATGTTATGAGATTATACTAACCCTAATATTGATACTGGTACATGAATTAATTATTTCACTTTTTAAATATAATTTAACTGTGAAATTTTAAAAAACATTTCATTTAAATATTATGTTTACTAATCATTCTAAACACTGGAATTTTGGCCACGACCTAATATAAAAATAGAATTTAAAAACAATCATTTTTTTTTATTATTGTGGCTGATCAGAGGATCCTTTTACTTTTCAGTTATGAAATAAAATGAAGAAATTTGAAATTTGTTAATTTAATGGCGGTATACATTCAAGCCATGTGAAGTACATAAATTAAATAGTGGAACAAGAAAGGTTTAGCCAGAGAGAGCTACATTGTGATCAGGGAACTGTTTTTAATTTCAAATAATTTGTCATTTCAGTTTAAAAGGAGTTTAGAAATCCATGTTCTGTCTACTACATTTCTATACAACAAGCTAAGAGTGTTTGTCTTGATCTTTAACTATTTTTGCTGTCGAAGGCTTTTTGGCAGAAACTTCAATTTTCTATTATTGTCAGACTTTAGGTTTTCCTCTGCACTTTGTATATTTCTTATTGCTTCAACCTGAACACAGTCTTCCCCCGTATTTATCATATAAATAGTTGTTTATAGGTGAAATTGCCCCGCTTGCAAGACTTTGATTACTCTTGCTTTAAGGGGACATAATCTTAATGTTCACCTGAGCTATATTCACCTCACTCTTTATAAAGTGCAAAATCATTATGTGTATTATAAATACTTCTTTAATGATGTATGTTGACTTAAATGATATATGTGGACTTTAATTATTAATGATGTATGTTGACTTGAATTATGCATGTTGACTTTAATGATGCATGTTGACTTTAATGATGTGTGTTTACATAAATGATGTATGTTAATATCCTCAGATGACAGCTCAGACAGTGACCGTTGGTGAACTTTTAAAGAAAGGGGAGGGGGAGTTTGATCAGGCTATAAAGGAAATGACTATGAAGGTACAAACAGGTTTAGAAATAACAAATACTTATATACTATGCTGTTGGAAATGATATCACGATAATAAATTAATTTTTTTATTAAATTGGTCCTAAAAATGAGTTAAGTTATCGGGCTTGTTGGTTAACCAAGGTTAAAGCTACTATAAATACTCATCTTCTCCATATTGAAATAGATCACTTAATCAGGATTCTGAAAATTTTGATTGAAAAATAAAAAAATGGAGCCTAACTTCCAGAATTTAACAGTTAATTTCAGATTTTAACTTGATGCTTTCCTTTTGTTTTTAGTTTAACAGAATGCATGCTTCTGAACTGTTACATGACAATCTAATTGTTAAATGGAAGCTGGTCAGGAGCTTAGAAGCGCAACACTGGAATGTCTAATAATGTTGTTGGTAATAATAATAATAATAGCAAAACACTTAGACATATTTGTTCTTGTCAACAGACTTTAATGGAAACTATATCGAATCTCCAAAAAGAGATGTCAAAGGAACAAGAGAGCTTCAACTCCTTAAGCTCAGAACTTCAGAACAGAAAAGAACGTAACTCTCGCCAGTATAAACAAATCTCTAAAGATCTAGTTGCATCGCAGCAGCGCCTTACTCAGCTGATGAATTGGAGCATGAAATGCTTTGCCCAGGTAATAATTGCATCGCTTCATTGTTTTCTAGCTAAATACATTTGAAGATTAGATCTAGGTTGCCTTTGGATTGTTTGATACTCTTCTATAAAAAAAGTTATTTCATTATTATTTTAAAAAAATGAATCTATGCACAAGTACAGAGTTGAGCATTTTTTTTTTTTTCAAATAGAGCATCAGCTAGATTAACACTGTCCTGCCATTAGAGTAGATGAACACTGTCCTGCCATTAGAGTAGATGAACACTGTCCTGCCATTAGAGTAGATGAACACTGTCCTGCCATTAGAGTAGAGTAACACTGTCCTGCCTATTCTATTTTGACATAAACTCTCTCATATGCCTAGGCAAAGGGGCATAACTCATTTTACAAACATACATTATAGTTTTTAGAAAATAAATAAATTTAAAACATGAAAAGTCATTGCTTTAACTTTTTAAAATTAAGTTTTAAAACGAAAGCAATTTAATAGTGACACTAGATAATAACTTTTCAATTATAATATTTGATGTGAAGTATCAGTACATTTTCACCTTCAGTGTACCAGTATAAATGTTACTATAAGATAAAATCAATATAAGAGAAGATAAAAACATATTTGATTTACCAAAAAAAAAAAAAAAAGGTTATTGTTATTTTCTCATGAGCGTAACAGTAAACTGAAGCAAGCGCGTTGAATGGGAGTTAGGTTGTTAGGTGCCCTGAAGAAGCTTATTACAGCAGCTGTGAGCATTAGCATATTACAGCAGCTGTGGGATGTTGGGTGTGGGAATTGGGGAGGCGGCAAAGTGACAGGCTAGGCAGGAGTGGGTGAAAAGAATGTGATATTGAACTCTTTGTTAAAAATCAATAAGACTCTGTGTTTAGTTCCAAAATGGAAAAATGTAAAGAGGTTGTCATCCTCTTTTGTAAATTTTACAAAACAATGTACCGTAATTAAGTCCTTGAAAGTACTTACAAGAACTTTTCATGCGAGCCGGTAAAAATAATATGTTTTCAGCATGCCTTTCAAGGCTTGTCTTATTAACCATCTTTATCATTATCAGTAGTTGGTCAAATTTGTTTTTTCAATTCTTATAAATCAACATATTGCTTAGTTAGAAGACGCTAGAGTATATCTAAAAGACTCTATAACACGCCAGGTTGGATGAAATTTTTAAGCTATAAGTAAACTTTATGTTTATTAAAACTTTACTTTGAACTTAAAGTTATTTCATAAGCTATAAAATAATGAGCATTGTATTGAACAGCAGGGGTGGCCAACCCAAAAGACTTCACACGGGCCACTTTGATGGCAAGCTCACTTATATCGGGCTGCTTGTTATAACGCCTGATAAATAATTTAAATGAACACCATCTAAATGATATTTAAAGTTTTTTTTATCTATTTCTGATGCACATAATGAAATGCAAAAGAGACTACTGATCCACATAGCAATAGGCATACTGTGAATGGATACATGTATGCAAAACTCTTTTCAACATCCATAACTATTATAATGCCTTAAAACCATACCCAAAGGTTTTGAGTAACATTTCAGCTAGAAGTTAAATGATTTTCTTAACAAAATCTATCTATCAACACAAAAAACAAAACTGTCATGACAAGACAACGGTCATGGAAATCTGATCTATTGACAAGACAACGGTCATGGAAATCTGATATATTCAATAACGTTTATTTATGTAACAATAAGAATTCATTAACATAAGAATGTTACTTTAAAAAGAAGTCTTGTTGACTAGAATAACTGAGTAACCCTTAAATGAGTGTAACACCATGATCTGCCATTGTCGTCTCTTCCCAATTAGTGCTATGTGATTGATTATCTTCTCATGTTCTTGTCTGTTTCTCTTGGCGCACCGCTCACTCTAGATAAGGGACCTCAAAGATATGGTAATTGTTCATGTTTGTGGTCAACGTCGGCCTCACATGCTCCAATGCTAGATTTCAAAAGAAAAGTTTGGAAGGAAAAAAAAAACCAACTAGCATTTCTAGTAATTACGTGTTTTGTTCGTTCAACAAATCTTATAGGTGATATTTTGTACGTCTCTTAGTCTGGGAGATGTTAGAAAATACAAGTAAATGTTTTTTATCTGTCACATAATTTATTGTGAAAGATTATGATTGATTATGTTGAAAGCTAGACATTGGGAGCATGTGACAAGGCATGCAGTAGTATGTATAACACTATTGGATGATTTTGATAGACTTCATTATTGCATGCAGCTCATATTGTAGGCTGGGACAAATATTGAATGCATGCATTTAAGTACTTGGGTTTAGTCATATGTTGTAGGCTGGGACAAATATTTGATGAATGAATTAAGTACTCGGGTCTATTCATATATATGGCCTCCCATATATTGACCCCTACAGTCATGTTATAGGACAATTCGTTTGACTGTACCATTGGCTCCATTAGGGCACTTGAAATGTTCTTTATTATATGCATGTTATTGGTCTGTTCTGGTGGATACAATAATGCGTTTGTGAGCATATCTGATACTGAGTAACTATCCTGAATCCACTGGATTTTTCTTTTATTTTGGTGTAAGTATTATTTAGGCCATTCCAGTGTTTCCCAAATATTTTCACTGATGAAATATTCATTTTGTCTGGTGTAAAGATTAGAAACATCCCCATTAATGCCTGGTGTAAACTGTAAAATATCAAGCAGAATTATTTGATATAATTGTTCAAAAAACCAAGGCAACCTGGGGTTGTTGAAAAGATAATTATGACTTCTACTTTTAATATTATTTTCATGTGCAAGATGAACTTAAGATGGCATTCTTCATGGTAACACTATAGTTTGCACATTATAACCTTAATTATGAATGTTTCAAACATCCGTTGCTGCACAGCAATCATTTAATAAACAAGTCAAGTTTGGGAGGTTTGTTTCGTTTCCTTTTAAATTAAACTCAAGTTTTCATTTGAGAGTTTGAATACTGTGAGCCGTCTAGCTTGTTACATACGTTACCTAGAACAGAAAACAAATATGGCTTGACACCAAGTAAAATATCTGTGAATAGTTTGGGAACTGCTGGCCTGACTACATCCAATTTTTGTTTGACTCCATGTTACACCCTCTCTTATGGAAAAAGCGTTTCTGATGTTTTTTTGCTGGTAACTGTAATAAGACAAACCTACTTTGTGGATGCTGTGTGTTTGCATGGCATGTGTTGCTACAGCATTTGATTGCCTTTGCTTTGCGACAATCTTATCATCTTTAGACTATCTTATCATCTTTGAGTTAATCTTATCATCTTTGAGAAAATCTTATCATCCCTGAGTCAATCTTATCATCTTTGAGAAATCTTATCATGAATCATCGCTGAACTTATCATTGTACATGTCGTGGATTGGTTCAATCATTTAATGGTATAGAACTAATGACGAGGCAACTAAACATATATTCATAATTTAACCCCGACTAGTAATGACGTCATCTGTAACTTTGGTCTGAAATAGGAAAGTAAACAAAGGGGAATTTCAGAAAAGGTCACTTTTGAAACACGCCCTATTAATGTCACTAACCCCAAAGGCTTCTGTTCACCATTAGTTTCCTTTCATTAACATTTGACTGACCGCTGCCTGTACTACCGGTACAACTACATTGTTACCTGCTGATTGGTAGGTGATGCGGCTCAATGGAGCCGCCATTTAATGGGCCAAAGTACACAGTACATCAGTCCCGCCCACTTGTTATCATCATTAATTAGTTGAGAGTACATCATGTCCCTTTAAGCTTAGTGTGTCTATCTATATATTCTACTACTCCTCAATGATGCTGGTTTGGCTTATGTCAACGCACCAGCTTTAGTTACGCCAGTGTTTCAGCTTTGCATGTGTTTTGTGGCCCAGATTCCCAAGTTTGTGCTTTCAACGGTTTCTCTGTGTTGTTGCTTTGGGTGGAGGGAATGGCCGAGGTGTGTCTTGTGTACATTTATCAGCCAGTGATATTTTAGTCGTAAAGTATACATTAATGCCTAATCTACTCCTGCATGCTGCACATAGTTGATATTCTGTATTGTGTGTTGTGTACTTATAATTAGAGAAAGTGATATTTAGTTGACCATAGCCTATGGCGGAAACGTAGAAACACCTATGACATCATAAATATGAGCATAAACGTGTATCCAGGTAATAAATAATATGTTTTCATTGATTAAATCTGCTTAGAACTATCTAGTTGTGATTAACTGGACAAAGTACATAACACCTAACGACAATACTAATATTAACCTGATATATTGTTTAACTAATACCATATTGTTTAACATTTGGTCATGTCACAGTTAAATCATTTAATTATTCATATTCAAGTTTGAGTAGAAGTAGAAGTAGAAGGTAGAATTGGTTTTTTAAAAAAAGTGAAGTCTATGCTGTAAGAGAGTATGGACGATAATTTAGTATATGTGTACGAGCATCTTTAAGGAAACAATGCAAAAAAATGAATAAATGTGTAGAGTATGTTTCTTTCTGTTTAAAAAAGTCTTTGATATCTAGACCAGTGTTTCTTAGACAGTGTCATCTAGCACTGATAATCTGGACAGCGGTCGCTTTACTCAAGTATTCTTCTATTCGTCACATTTTAAAAAAAAACGTTAAAAACTGGGACATCAAACAATAAATTAAAATAATTTCATACTAAGTTGTTTCGATTGCTTTGTTTGTCAAACGAAAAAAGTATTTTAACTAAAGCTGACACGGGTCATCGCTTCTCTCGTGACCAAACTGGACATGTTTATTAAAACGATCTAAAAATAGAGATAATTTTTCAACCAGAAAGAAAGTAAACTGTCTCCGACTTTTCTATTATTTAAAACTATTCGAGGAATGTATCTTTGGAGTCGAAGTCAAACACAGGATGAAGACTGTGTTTAAAAGTCTTTAGCAAGGGTAGATATGCTGTTTGAGCAACACTGGTTTGGTCAACTTAAAGCTATCTCTTTATCTGATCTATGCTCCTGGTTATAATCAAAGCATTGTTGTAAAAATAAAAGTACATAGTTGATAAAGACTGCTTAATTTTTTATTATTATTATTTTTATTTTTTTAACAAAAATTCTTCTTACAAAACGTTCCATTTTAAACTTAAGAATTTACACTGCATGAACAACTCTCCAATGACCCTGGTCAAATTCAGCGGAACTTTTCTCCTATGCCTATATCATTAATTAACATAGGATTTAAATTTAATAATGAATTACAGAAATGCACAAAAAAAAAAACTTTCTTATTAATATAAATTATAAAAAGAGAATTTAATTAAATAACATAATATATTATGGACATGTTAAAAAAGTCAAGAGAACTATCTGTTTTGTTATATTTCTTTGTTATAATTCCCACCATTCTGAACTTATTTGTTTGCTGTGGTGCATGTGTTTTCTGTTGCTGTATTAACCCCCCCCCCCCCCCTCATATTTCACTGCATGCTAATGACTGCTTAACCTACTTTTCACCCCTCCCACTCCCCCTGCACCCACCCCCTGCACAGCAAAATCTGATTCAAACTAAGGACCCTTCACCACTCAAAAGGCGAAACTCGGTCAAAGGGCCGCACCCGGCCATCAACACCTCCGTGAAATCCACCATCATTCAGAGAAGCAGGTCCCTCCATTCTGTCAATCAGCCCGATGAAAGCCCCACACCATCTCCACCACAGCCGCAACCAACAGCCGCCGCCGGTGAGCTCGACCGTGCAGCACCCCACAAACCGATCATAATGCAGGCGACGTTCAAAAGCATCAGCGCGAAGCCGAACCCGATCCAAAGCAATACCACTAATAGCAATACCAGCACTACCAGCAATAAGTCAAACCAGGTTAACAGCGAGAGCGTGTTGCGTCACTTTGGCTTGGGCACCACGGTCCAGGGAGACAAACCCACGGGGGATAACAGTAACCCCTTGTCCGCGGTAAGCACACGGGAGACTACAGTGAACAGGGAGCTGACCTCCAGCGGTGGCGGTGGTGGTGGCGGTGGCGGCTCTCAGCAAGTTGGTGTCGATGGGACGTCCGGGGGTTTGTATGTCAAACGAAAACCCGGCCATCAAACACGCGTGACCACCACAACAAATGTCAGCTCCAGCAGTTTACTCCCGATGCTTCAACATTCTGTCGGTTCTTCTGTAGCCGCTTCATCCTCCCCTTCCTCCCACTCACCATCTTTAGCGTCACCTTCTTTTTCTCAGCACACACCCTCTGTTGGTCCAGCCGAACCCCATGTTGTAACAGCTAAACCACTTGTTCAGATCTCCGCTAATTCTACTGTCCCTAATCCCAAACCGTTGGAAGGCGCTAGCAGAGGTTTAAGTAAGTCTCAAATGATCGCAGCCGACCCCCTGCCGCAAAGAGAATTCCGCGGCCTGCCCAACGTGAAACTGCTGGCCAAAACATTTGGCAGCAGTACAGCGTTAAACACCAGCCCCGACCTCAACACCGGGCCACGCTTGGGTGCTAGCCGCACGGTTCTGTTTAGTAGTAGACCTCTTGTGCGGTCACACAGCAGTGTATCCATTGCCGACTCTAGCAAGCACACCTCATCCAACATTGTACATCTCACTAAGGGCAACACCACAGCCGTCGGCCCAGACAAGCCACCGGAACCAACTGTCATCGTCAACGGTATGTCCCAGCGTCAGCTCGTTAACAGATACACGGAGCCCACCAGCCGCCAGTCGACGGCAAAAATACAGGTCTCTAACAGCGGCCCCAGTGAGCTGGAGTTGGCGCGAGCTCGACTGAAAACGAGTAGAACTATACGGGAGACAACCACCAACCGACTCGCTGACAATAAAACCAGTGCCGATTCTCTGGTTGTCTCCCTCGCGACGTCGCGACCTCCTACAGAAACGGTGGGGAAAGCTCCCAGTGGCGATCACGCGAAAGTGGAAAAATCAGTGGAAGACTCTCGACCGGTTTCTTACGTAAAAAAGAAAGATTTAGCACCAGGCCAGCCCGGCCTTCCCCCCAGCACTGCACCAGTGGCTGTTACCCTGACAACGAACACCAATTCAAAGGTAGGGTCTAACAGCGTGACAGCGGGATCTGTGACACAAAACAACGATTCCAGGCGATGGCTTTCCTCATCAAACAGATTCAACTCGTCGTCATCATCATCTTCGTCTTCTTCAGCTAAACCCGAAAAGGCCACACCCGCCGCCCACACGTCAACTCCACAGTACAATGCCGAGGTCCCCATTGGCGACAGATACACGACAAAGACATTACCAACACAGGGGTCCACCAGAAACGAGCGGGTGATCTCCACGGCCACCCTGAACATGAGGAGGAGCAAGTCTCGCGAGGAGCTCCAGGACACCGGCGGTCCCCTCTTCGGCAAGGAATCCCTCCTCCAACAGATACAGGCCAGACGGAGGGATGATTATGACAGCGGCGGCGTCCGAGGGAGTAACTTCGTGTCCATGTCCAAGCTGTCGCTGTCCATGCCGTCCCTTCTTGACGATGGTGAGTACACATTGTTTTTGTTCCTTGTTATTAACAATCAACCCAAATGCATCTTTCCCAATTGTTTATTGATAACCATTTTGTTTTTAACTTTGATAATATTTTGTTACAAAAATGATACCAACAAACTAACAAACAAAAAACCCCAACAAAATGAAACCAACAAAATGAAACCAACAAACTAACAAACAAAAAACAAACAAAATGAAACAAACAAAAAACCCCAACAAAATGAAACCAACAAAATGAAACCAAAAAACTAACAAACAAAAAACAAACAAAATGAAACAAACAAAAAACCCCAACAAAATGAAACCAACAAAATGAAACCAACAAACTAACAAACAAAAAACAAACAAAATGAAACAAACAAAATGAAACCAACAAAATGAAACCAACAAAATGAAACCAACAAACTAACAAACAAAAAACAAACAAAATGAAACAAACAAAATGAAACCAACAAAATGAAACCAACAAAATGAAACCAACAAAATGAAACCAACAAAATGAAACCAACAAACTAACAAACAAAAAACAAACAAAATGAAACAAACAAAATGAAACCAACAAAATGAAACCAACAAAATGAAACCAACAAAATGAAACCAACAAAATGAAACCAACAAAATGAAACCAACAAAATGAAACCAACAAAATGAAACCAACAAACTAACAAACAAAAAACAAACAAAATGAAACCAACAAAATGAAACCAACAAAATGAAACCAACAAAATGAAACCAACAAAATGAAACCAACAAAATGAAACCAACAAAATGAAACCAACAAACTAACAAACAAAAAACAAACAAAATGAAACCAACAAAATGAAACCAACAAAATGAAACCAACAAAATGAAACCAACAAAATGAAACCAACAAAATGAAACCAACAAAATGAAACCAACAAAATGAAACCAACAAAATGAAACCAACAAAATGAAACCAACAAAATGAAACCAACAAACTAACAAACAAAAAACCCCAACAAAATGAAACCAACAAAATAACGAACAAGAAAGAAAATATAAAATAAAACCATAAGGAAAAAATACAGAAAAATATGAAACTTTTTATATTAAAACGTAATTTTTACAACATGCAACTGCAGGTTAAACGTTTGTTTAGAATCATTTATATCAACCAGTGAGTGATTATTGTTTATGTTATTCAGATGACTGCTCCATTCTAGCTTATACCTTTACTAATATTCCAAAGACATTGGATCAGATGGGATTTTTATATTAAATTTTTTTTTTTTACACACGTTCCATTTTAAATAATTAAAATTGAATGAGGGAAATAAACCTACAAAAGCGTCTACATTAAAAAAATAAACATCCTTATTAGTCACGGACATAATGTTACTCATTAAAAGAAAAGTCTTTCTGAGACACCACTAGCCGTACGTGCCAATCCCCCCCAATGTAAACCAAATGTAGAAGTTATTCATCATTTCTAATGATCAATGTTTTGAACGCATGCAAACTTGACCTTCTTAATAGGCATACTTTTCATGAATAATCTCCCCTTCAATGCGTGCTCATTTTCGTTGAAAGTCAATGAAAGTATTCCATTTTACTTCTGTAGGTTAAGAAATAGTTCATTCATCAGCTATGTAGGAAAGACAGGGAAGTCAGTGATCTGGAATGAAAAGGATGGCTTTTGGTAAAGGCTACACCTATTGGTACCCGGGTACAAGAATTGAGAGGTTGGGATTAAAAAACGATTAAAAATATTATTGTTTGGTTTGTAAGACCAAACGAGGTATCAAATGAAAGATAATTGAATGTACTATACGTTTGAAATCATAATTCTTCAGTTTTACTAAAATAAACTACTACAAATGACATCCGAATAGCATTGAGTATAATGGTACCCGGGTGCGAATGGCGGCGCTGCGTGCCTGGGTCCCGGGTACCAATAGCCACTTCGTTTGGTAAAGGCTTTCGTAGCAGTAAACAGGTCAATTCAGTTCTGACCTCATCTTCTTTGAGGCCAGCATTTCCCATCGTATACATCCATTTACAGCAATTTAATGTTTTGAATGATTTGAGCACGATGTCACCTGTTAGTCCTCTGGCCCAGTGGCGTCACCCGGTGCGGTCCGCACCCCCCAGCTACGCCACTGCCTTGGCCTATGGTACATAGTTTAACTGTGAAACGCATTTTGATGAGTTTTGAATAAGTAATCTGTGTTGTGAAGGTCGTATCGTTGTTTTTCTATAAGCCAATCGGGATCACTTGATGATCTCAAGGATGATTAAATACATAGCCATGATTGACATCCTTACTGGAGGGAGGGGGGGGGGAGCTCTGACACCAAAAGGAATTTTTAAAATGTCATTTTCATAACAGAACTTGGTTAAATACATGAACAATGGGCCACCAGCTCATGGTGTCCTAGAGCAAGGTGTCACCGTATCAGGGTGTCACCAGAACAAGGTGTCACCAGATCAAGGTGTCACCAGATCAGGGTATCACCAGATCAGGGTGTCAATAGAGCAGGGTGTCACCGTATCAGGGTGTCACCAGAACAAGGTGTCACCAGATCAAGGTGTCTCCAGAACAAGGTGCCTCCAGATCACATTTTAACCCACAGACTTGTTCGTATTTTAATGATATGATGCCAATTATATAGTCCTACAGTGTTTAAGAAATGGCCTGTTTTAAATAGTCATAAAAGATCTATGGACCCTATCTACAAAACAGTGTTTAGTCTAGTAAAATTTGGCAATATTTAAATTTTAAAAAAATGCAAAAAATGTAGAATGTAATATTTTGCAAAACTAATCCCAGGTTTATGCAAAAGATCATTCCCGGATTTAGAATCTATCAAACAATTGTGTGTGGAGGGGCGTTTTTGTGTGTGGGGGGACCTTTTTTGCATTTATAAATACACTGCACCCTCCCCAAATAGATACGCTACCCCTCCCCAAATAGATACACTGCTCCCTCCCCAAACAGATACACTGCCCTTCCCAAATAGATACACTGCCCCTCCCCCAATATATACACTGCCGCTCCTCAAATAAATACAGTGCCCCTCCCCAAATAGATTAACTGCCCCTCCCCCAATATATACACTACCCCTCCCCCAATATATACACTGCCCCTCCTCAAATAGATACATTTCTCCTCCCCAAATACATTAACTGCCCCTTCCCAAATAGATACAATTACCCCTCCCCACCACCTTAAACACCCCACTCTCCCCCCCCCCCCCCCAAAATTTTTCTGCAAGAAACACTTGCTTTATATGAATGTGTCCATATTCAAAACGCCTGATCATTAGCTCTGCGTTGTGGTCCTCGTGTAAACAAGTTACAGTTTGAAACATACGAATGTCTTGCAGTAAAACCGATAGTGTTCATTGTCACATTGTCTACGACACGCAGTTTTTAATCACTTGACCGGAACGATTGCCCTTCCAAACATTTGATATCTGATCGGGTCGATAGAAGCCAACCGCTTCCCCGCTACAGCTACAAGGTAAACCAGTCGCGTCTTAACCCTAAGCCAGGAATAGATGTGTGTATGTGTCTCCTGTTCTTCAGTTTAACATTGAGCTGCACGTTTTCAGAATTAATTAACAAAAACCTTGCATTATGTGACATTTGATAAGAGTCGAACCCGCGTGTGTACAATGTATGTCACAATGTATGTCACAATGGCCGCCACAATGGACGTCCCAATGGCCATCACGATGTATGTCACAATGACCGTCACAATGGACGTCACAGTGGACGTCACAATGGCCGTCACTATATACGTCAAATGGACATCATCACAGACGTAGAATTTCCTTCTCAAACTCTATGATTATAGGACATGCACACCCAAGTACCGCCTTCATAACTATACCGACTTAAACCACTAGAGCGTAAGCATATTAAAATCTATCCATGAAAACTACTAGAGCATTACGGCATTGTTGAGACCAGAACCTCCAACTCAATCAAACCTAAACAAGGGACTGCTATTATATAACCAATGTTTTAACAACAAAATAGAGAACTGACGTACATGTGTCCCCCACCCTCACATGGGGGCTGTCCATTAATTATGTCAACAAAATAGGGGGGAGGGGGGTCTGAAATTTTTTGACAATTGTTGACAAGGGGGAGGGGGGGTCAAGAAAAGTTGACGTCAACAATGTTACTTTTTTTTAATAAATTTAATTTCATAAGTTAAAAATTTATTTTACTTTTTTTTCCCTAAACATTTTACTTTTATTCATTTTTTTGTTGTAGTTGTAAACTAGTCTATTTAAAATATTATTTTTTTTTCCATTTTATCTTTATTTGGGGGGGGGGGTAATCAAATGTTGACGTAATTTTATAGGGGGTCTCTGGAAGTTTGACAAGTTGTTGACAAGGGGGAGGGGGGGAGGTACAAATTGCCAAAAATTTGTTGACATAATTAATGGACAGCCCCATATGACTGCTCTCATGTTATTGAGTTCAGGGTTTCATGAAGTTTCTAATGAAATTCGACGAACAAAATTTTGCTAAGAAAGTTGGGGAGAAAAAAAGGAAATTTTTGGTGGATAAATGCTCATAGTTTTAGAAGCACTGACTATTTGTCGTCAACACATTCACAGGAGGGATGAATGCTCATAGTTTTAGAAGCACTGACTATTTGTCGTCAACACATTCACAGGAGGGCAACAGCTACTCGGTACTTTGAATGGTAAAGGGAACACTTGATCCCATGGAAAGGTCACATGATCAGAAAATACGTGTAAGGTCAAAGGACTAAAAAAAAAATTAAAAAATCAACTGTTTAAGATTGTGGTGTGTATAGGAAGAGAAGGGAGAATTTTGTTCTATTTACCGGTGCGTATTTTTTTGGGAAGATGGGGGAGGGGGTTTGCGTGTGTGGGGGGGGGGTGGTTGTCTCGACAGGTCAGCTGTTACCTGTCATTTCATGGCTATATTATACCACACAAAAGCATAAGCCAACGGGGAATTGTTTCTCTCCCCTACATGGAAACCTTTCCAAGGATGACGGACATGTTGTTTGCTTTCACCGGATGTGTACGTTATTTGCGCCAATCGGGAGGCTGACAACGTCCATTGTTTACAAACATGTTCCCGTTGACACGATGCAAGACTGGTGTGTTTTCTCTGGGCAGAAAGAAAGAAGGGAACAGCCACCGACATTATGGCAAAGTGAACAGGTTTTTATTTTTAAAAAAGTATGTTTTCCTTAGGGAAATAATGCTTAAAAATTACTTAGAATAGTGAGACACAAACACTTGATAAATACTTGTATACTTTAATTAACATAGTTACATAAGAACTTTTATTAACATAGTTACATAGGCATAGGGCTGACAAGAAGAAATCAGTCTGCGTTCTTATGACTGCAACAACATGCATTTAGCGTCTGATTTTTATGATTATATATGATGATTGCATTCGTGATTTGTCAGTGATTGATCTGTTATTGACTAAATTCTTGATATCGGAAATCGATTGAAATGCGCCCCCCCCCCACTCCCGCCACACCTTTTATTAAAAAAATAGATTCATAACAAATTAATTGTGACATACATTGTGACGTTCATACTTGGTTTCAAATGTTACAAAGTTGATGAAGAATTTGATTGTGATCAAACATAATGTCACCAGCTAAATGTGTGACTGACAAGACATGACAGTTTACTGATAAAACCCTTCTATATATTGGTACAGCTTATAATGGTAGGACACGTTGGGTGTAAGGATCAGTTTAATATTGATTGTAGCAACACGTTAATATCAACGTGTGAACTGACCAGATGGTGGCTTGTTCGGGTGTGACGTCCAGATTACAAATTATGTCTTTGCATGATTTGAAGTGATTATCATATCTTTTTTGTATAATATCATCCTTTTAATCCGTCTGCTAATGGGGGACTATGGAGAGGCTGATATTGAACGTAAGAATCCCTTGTGTCCGTAAGCCTGTACAGGTGTTGAACAGGGCAGGGATTCTAAATTGGGGGCTGTGGGAAATATGTTTTCACATCGAAATGAGTGCATGGAATGTATTAAAATGAAGAGGAGGTTCGCTGCTTAAACATTTTAAGAACCCCTGCTCTAGCGTCTTACTGGACTGCCAATTTCTGCTTAATTACAATACACATTCAGAGTGAAGTCTGTAATGTTAACTGAAGAGCTGAGTTTTTCTGGAGTCACGGGCATTAACTCCATTTCAATCTCTGTTAAGAGATTATTAAAAAAAATGACACCATATAAAGAACATGTCTTTCTCTTATGACAGGGGTTCTAAATTTTTGGGGTGCGGGCGGGAGCCAGTGACAGGGGGAACAGGAAGACACATACATTTTTTAAAAGCAAAAACACTTTTTACCGACAAGGAGGTGGGGGATAGGTTGGGGGGGGGATCGTTTTGAAATCGAGAGTGGGGTGTGGTATTGCAAAAAAAAAGTTTAAAAATCCTGTCTTATGCTATTATGTCATCTTTAGCCTAGGGGTAACATGTCAATCAAACTTACGTTTCACTGTTACACATTAAAGTTGCACGCATGATTTTATATGAAACACATCAGACCCATGATTTTATATTACACACATTAGACCCATGATTTTATATTACACACATCAGACCCATGATTTTATATTAAACACATCAGACCCATGATTTCATATTAAACACATCAGACAGATAATTTCACATTAAAGCCGGATCCGACCCCCGAGGTCAGTTCAACCGGCCCGCCGATGGTACTTGAACCTGCTTGATAAAACGTATGGAACGCGAGACGTTGTGATACAATTTAAAGTTCAATATTATGTTTAGAATACTAGGAGATCTTCACACGTGTGGAGACATCCTGGCTGCTATGCGCCTTAAGTTACCATTTTCAATTTCAAATTATTGTATCTAGATTTTTTTTTTTATTACAGACCGGTTTACCTTCGAACTCCTAAAATCTTATAATGTCTCAAAATCGTACAGTAAATAAATAAACATACAGAATGTAAAATTAATTCAATAGCTACTTGTTTCGCTGTGCCTTGTGGATCGAGTTAAGCTGGTGCCAAAAACGTTAACCACTAAAAGTGGATGACTGACGTTTATAATACAATCTGCGGTTACTTTGTTTTGCAGACGTGACTTTGCTATTGATATTGATTTGTAGTGAGTGGACGTACAGATCACGTTATCACAGACTATCACAGGTAAAAATAAAGTTACTTTTGAAATTTTACGTGGTTCAACCTCAAACTCAGAATAGCATAAAACAAGATGTATTTGAATAAGAATGAACAAATGATGACATCATTTTAAAAATCTACCAAGTAACTTGAGGTTGTTGTTTTTAGGAAAAGGTGGTTTAAAAAAAAATATAAACTAAGAATCAATTTCTATTAAGCCTATTCCTGCTAATATATTATAGTATGATAAGTACCACAAACTGTAAATGGTTGAAAGAAAGAGGAGTGTTGGAAACATACGTGGATTTTAAAAATCTTCGACAAGTTCAGAGGCGTAACTGGGTTTTTGGCGCCCTTGGCTAATTTATTTTTTAAATAATAAAAATTTAAAAATTAGAGATTTAGCGGCGCCCTTTTGAACAGGCGCAGGCCGGCGCCCTTGGCAACTTCCCCAATGCCAAGGCGTTGTTACGCCTCTGCATAGGGCTACAGATACGTGAGAAAGCTAGGAACTTGATGCGGTATTCTCTGGCACTACTGATCACTCACAAACTCCCGTGTTTATTTGTGGTGTCAATTTGGACTTTCAGATAACGGAAGAGTTGGCATCCGTTTACAGCATGTATGAAACAACTTATGTCTGTGAGCAAACATTTTCAAACATAAAGTATGTGAAATCAACACATCGAACGAGAGGTATTGCTGAACATCTGAAAACAAATCTTTTGATTGGATGCAGCAATTCCAAACCAAACAATGATGATATCTTGGAAGCCAAACGTCAGTTTCACAAATCTCACTAACCGTTTTTTTTTTTGGCTGCTTAGTTTGTGAGATTCGAATATGTGCGCAATAAATCTGATGTAAATAGACCAATAGAGAGGCTTATTTTGAAAAGAAAAGCACATCTATCGACTAATAGAGGGGCTTATTTTGAATACAAAATAATATCCATTGACTAATAGAAGGCTTATTTTGAAACAAAGTCATATATTTAGACTAAAAGAGAGGCTTATTTTTGAAAAGAAAAGCACATCTATAGACTAATAGAGAGGCTTATTTTGAAACAAAGTCATATCTATAGACTAAAAGAAGGCGTATTTTGAAACAAAGTCATATCTATAGACTAAAAGAAGGCTTATTTTGAAACAAAGTCATATCTATAGACTAAAAGAAGGCTTATTTTGAAACAAAGTCATATCTATTGACTAAAAGAAAGCTTATTTTGAAACAAAGTCATATCTATTGACTAAAAGAAGGCTTATTTTGAAACAAAGTCATATCTAGTGACTAAAAGAGTTCATGTTCATTTTAAATCCGCCCCTGTGTGTCATAGAACTTATGTTGGCGCGATCTTCTTAACCAATGATTGAAATATTGTCCGTCTCCACACAGCAACAAAGGTCAATAGTGAATCTTTTTTTTTTCAACTAACTCTTTAAATACACATGTGAAGAAGATCTACCTGTGACTAAATCTTATCTCCATCAAATCCACCGTGCAGTCCGTGGCTAATTCTGTAAATGTTGACACGAGTCCTTTGATGTGTCGCGACGCCAATGATAACAGTCGTTTTGGTAAAGTGGAAAAACGCGTTTGTGCCAAGTAGGATTTCCTTTCTTTAAAGGAAAAAAAAGTCTAGTCCCGTATTTAAACTCCACAGGCGATATTGCTGCTACCACAAGCTTTTATAAATAATTGTTTTCTCTTCATTTGAATAATTCTAACTACCGAAACCAACATGATATATTACTGAAATGTTTAAAAAAAAAAAAGATAAAAAGAAAAAAAAAATATCGCTGGCTGTAAATCAGCGGTTCTCAACCTGTGGGTCGCGACCCCTTGGGGGGTTGAACGACCCGTTCCCAGGGGTCGCATAAGATCATCGGAAACACATATACTCTACAGTTATCAAGTGGCAAAGAAAATAATTTTGTTGTTGGGGGTCGCCACAACACGAGGAACTTTATTAAAGGGTCGCGGCATTAGAAAGGTTGAGAACTACTGCTGTAAATGCAGTGGTTTTAAACCGATCCTATATGACAGCTTCTTGTGTCAGTCATCTCAGTACATCTGCATTTACATATGCATTAAAAATACACCTTAATAATTTCTGCTATATTTTTTAATCCTTTATGTTAACTAAGCTTTTGTTCGTGTGTTCAAAAGGTAAAAAGCTTCGGACGACCAATTGACCCACTTCCCGTATTACGGACCGTTTTAAATGGAGAATTTAATCTCTTAATTTTAGACTATGGCTCGTTCTAGAAACAGTCCATAATAAAGGACGATACCAACGTTTAAAAATAATAACAAATACAACGAAAATCAAGGCCAGAGCTAATTACAATTAATAACTTTTTTAAATTTGTGAACTTCAAGTAAATAATAACAGCAAGAGAAATATGATTAAAATTATAAACTTACAGATTTGCTGGTACCGGTACTGTATATCAAAATACAATGAGCACAAAATTGTACGAGGAAATAGAAATCTCTACACACAACAAAGTATAATGACACACAGCATGCCTCGTAAACAAGGAAAGGGAAATCTCTACCCCTCTCTATCGGTCAGCCCTTTTTATAGGCAGTTTCAGATGATCATTCTGGAAATGGAATATACAGTCTTACTGCTTCCCGCATTTTCTAGATCGTTCTATCATGTTCGACAGAAACGGGCGATAGTAAACAAAAGTATCAACAAAGGGATATTTTTTTCTAGCCGCCCCAACACTGGACCGACTTGAAAGAGGTCATGCACGTGGAAGGCGGGCAATACGTCATCCCTCATAACACCCGTCAAACCTATCGAGCTGAAACTCGGCACATAGACTCGTTGCCGATGACAACACATTCTTTAAAATGTTCAGCCCCAACTGCAAACCCCCCCCCCCCCAATCAGTCTTAACGCTATCCGATGCTAATGATTTCACGAAATAAATGTCCGATAACTGCGCTAAATGAGAGTCTTAAAAATATCGCAAGTGAAGTGAGTTTGGTGTGCAATATATTCTTTTGTTTTACAGAAATAGTTGGTGAAATATTTCTGCTGGGTAAAAGCGGATCGGCCATTAGAATATTAATATAGTTCAGAGGCGTAAACAGATATGGGGCTACGAGTTTTTTTTTTTTTTTTTTTTTTTTTTTTTTTTTTTTTTTGGGGTTGGGGGTGGAGGTACTAATTGGGATTTTTATGAAGTGCGTTATTTGTATGCATGTTTTGTCTAATTTTGTCTAAAGCAATGAGTTGACTGCACTATCTCATACTGAGCTAAAGCAATGAACTGACTGCACTATCTCATACTGAGCGAAAGCAATGAGTTGACTGCACTATCTCATACTGAGCTAAAGCAATGAACTGACTGCACTATCTCATACTGAGCGAAAGCAATGAGTTGACTGCACTATCTCATACTGAGCTAAAGCAATGAACTGACTGCACTATCTCATACTGAGCGAAAGCAATGAGTTGACTGCACTATCTCATACTGAGCTAAAGCAATGAACTGACTGCACTATCTCATACTGAGCTAAAGCAATGAGTTGACTGCACTATCTCATACTGAGCTAAAGCAATGAGCTGACTGCACTATCTCATACTGAGCTAAAGCAATGAGTTGACTGCACTATCTCATACTGAGCTAAAGCAATGAGCTGACTGCACTATCTCATACTGAGCTAAAGCAATGAGTTGACTGCACTATCTCATACTGAGCGAAAGCAATGAGCTGACTGCACTATCTCATACTGAGCTAAAGCAATGAGCTGACTGCACTATCTCATACTGAGCTAAAGCAATGAGCTGACTGCACTATCTCATACTGAGCTAAAGCAATGAGCTGACTGCACTATCTTATACTGAGCTAAAGCAATGAGTTGACGGCACTATCTTATACTGAGCTAAAGCAATGAACTGACTGCACTATCTCATACTGAGCTAAAGCAATGAGCTGATTGCACTATCTCATACTGAGCTAAAGCAATGAGCTGACTGCACTATCTCATACTGAGCTAAAGCAATGAGCTGACTGCACTATCTCATACTGAGCTAAAGCAATGAGCTGACTGCACTATCTCATACTGAGCTAAAGCAATGAGCTGACTGCACTATCTCATACTGAGCTAAAGCAATGAGTTGACTGCACTATCTCATACTGAGCTAAAGCAATGAGCTGACTGCACTATCTCATACTGAGCTAAAGCAATGAGTTGACTGCACTATCTCATACTGAGCTAAAGCAATGAGCTGACTGCACTATCTCATACTGAGCTAAAGCAATGAGTTGACTGCACTATCTCATACTGAGCTGAAGCAATGAGCTGACTGCACTATCTTATACTGAGCTAAAGCAATGAGTTGACGGCACTATCTTATACTGAGCTAAAGCAATGAACTGACTGCACTATCTCATACTGAGCTAAAGCAATGAGCTGACTGCACTATCTCATACTGAGCTAAAGCAATGAGCTGACTGCACTATCTTATACTGAGCTAAAGCAATGAGCTGACTGCACTATCTTATACTGAGCTAAAGCAATGAGTTGACTGCACTATCTTATACTGAGCTAAAGCAATGAGTTGACTGCACTATCTTATACTGAGCTAAAGCAATGAGTTGACTGCACTATCTTATACTGAGCTAAAGCAATGAGTTGACTGCACTATCTTATATGAGTTGACTGCACTATCTTATATGAGTTGACTGCACTATCTTATAGCATTATTGATTTATAATCAACTATTGCATTACATTTTTTTTACGACGCCGATCCTTATATCAACAGAATTGTTTGCCAACTACCGACTAGTTTTATGGGCATAACGAGAAACATGAACTGGATATATCGTCTTATAGTCAACTGTCAGTTGGCACTGCCATACGTGTCATAGACTCAATGGGCCGGGTGTCGTCTTTTAAATCTGTGTTATCTTTTGTTCAGCCGTGAATTCTTTAAAAAAATACAAGAATGTGTATGGACTTGGAATGCCTCTCCCCATATAGATACAAACAGCACGCAGAGTACCACAAATCTTAGCGTGGGCAACAGCGCAGTTGTATCAACGCCCTTCTAGCAACGGGAGGGCAGAAATATTGACAGTCTCTATAGCTCAGGGATTCTCAAGTCAGTAGGGTCATTTTTAGTTGTAGGATGGGAGCCGCAAAATGTTTAAGACAATCGTGTTCACGAAAGTATACGCATTAGAACCTTTCACAAGCACCATTTCGGCCATACATAACAGACCAAGCCCTCATGGATGTTAAGTAAGATCGAACCCCCCTCCCGTCGCCGAAGGGGATATATGTCTAGCCCCCCCCCCCCCCCCCCCCCATTTTACACACCCCATCGGCTAGTATCACAATTTTCAAATGGTTACCGTCACAAGCCTTCGAGTATCGTGACATATTTGTCCAAGGTTACTTTACCAATCTGTAAATGTGCTTTGCATGTTTGCGTGTGGAAATGTAACACATATTTGACCATCTGTACTGACCAACGTAAATAGTTTGTGAACACATGTAAATCTATTGAGTCGAGTTGTCAGCACTTAATAAGCTGTCGCTAGATACGTTTAAAAGTCTGATTTGAGCTCACTTGCCTTTTTTACCAGTGGACACAAAACGCTTGTCGAGTTTTGTAATGGACCTTTTTTAATGGACCTTTACATACAAATTAAAATAAATTATCCCCCCCCCCTTAATTCTCCCCCATAGTGAAGCAGCCCCACTCATAATTGGGCGCCTAGCCCCACTCTACCAACCGAATCAACAAATCTGTTGGGCATTTCTATTCGAGTTCTTAGTTTTGATCTTATTGATCAGAATGTCAGTGATGGAATGGGCGTGCGTCGTGGCACTTAATTGGTTAATGAGATGAGCTGGGAGCTAATGCGTTTGGATGAGTTTTGTTAGTGTGGTTGTTGTTGTTTTTGTGGTTGTTGTTGTTTTTGTTTTTGTTGTTGGGCTGCACTGTTGTATACTCTGGTATATTATGTATATACTATGTATATACTCCGGTATATTATATATATGCTCTAGCATATTATTTATATACTCTGGCTCATTCTATTTATACTCTGGCATATTCTCTATATACACAGGTATATTCTATATATACTCTGGTATATTAGCTATATTTACTGTGGTATATTCTCTATATACTCTGGCATATTCTCTTTTATACTCGCGCAAATTCTCATTAACAAGCCGCTGTACTGCAAGGGAGATTTGAGATATAATCTGCCATACTCTTTTTGTTCTCCTGCATATTCTTTATATAATCTGCCATATTCTCTATATACGACCCTGGCATAGTCTCTTTATACTTAAACAAACACTAGATGTTGCCATAAGCAATTCTCATCATGAAACGGAACACAGTCACTTGTGAGGCTTTTCTCCATTATAAATAAACAACTAAGGTACTCTTTTAAACGTTGCGAATTGTATGCACATAAATATGCCGTATTTAAATAAAAGATATCCAATTAAGTCAAATACTGTACTCTGGACCAGGTGTAGTTCGATTGCTTTGAAAGATGTACCAACTGTTCCATTCTTGAACACTACTGTCTGGACAAGGAAATGAGCTGAACAAAGGTTAACAAGCGAGACATTTAGTCCAATAAGTTTGTGTTTTCAAACCCAGCGAGTAAACCATTGAGGAAACTTAGAATACATAGACGTATATGGACTTGTAGTTGTAGTCATGTGACAGTGTGGATTGTAGTCGTGTGACAGCGTGGAATGTAGTCATGTGACAGTTTGGATTGTAGTCATGTGACAGTGTGGATTGTAGTCGTGTGACAGTGTTGATTGTACCACTGAGGAAACGTTAGAATACATAGACGTCTTTGGACTTGTAGACGTGTGACAGTGTGGATTGTAGTCATGTGACAGTGTTGACTGTACCATTTTCAGCACAAAAATAAATCCATATTTTAACCAAGACAACGTTTATAACAATTGAAACACAAGGCATCTAAAGTACTTCTCCGGCGTAGAAATCAGCCCTTAATGAACTCCTTTAGGGAGAATAGTGACTTAATTAGTGATGATTTAGATTTGGTTACCGTTGCGGGGAGCACGCTGGTAAATTCGCACAGACTGGGGAACAAAAGAATTGTTCTATCCTCGGTCCTAAGTAGGCACCAATGATCCCATTTCATCTGGTTTATAAAACATGGTCAACATTGGGGTTAAGTTATTGTCCAGCTGCGTAATGACTAATCTCACTACAATGACATGATACTGTGAATAGTGTTAAGTTGTCAATGTGTGTACCGTGAATATTGTTAAGTTTTCAATGTGTGTATGGTTGTCATTACGTGTATTGTTCAGACATTGTTAAGTTTTCAAAGCGTGTATGGTTACCATTACGTGTATTGCTCATTGTTAAGTTTTCAATGGGTGTATGTTGTCATTATGTGTATTATTCAGCCAAAGCCGCGTCATTAGCGTAAACATACGCATTCCTTGTTGTGTGGGGGCAAAGCAGCAAAAAGTACAACTCGACACCTCCACGCCCAGCGGCGCATGCCGTGAATGGCAGTAATGGTAGCAGGATTCCGATTTTGATCAGGCCGATCAGTTTATGGGCTTCGATCTGTATCAATGGGTCTGGCACCTGGCCAAGACTTGGGCTGTCGTCTGTAAGTGGGGCGAGCTATGTCAGGCATTTCGCTGCGTGGAGACCCGTGGGTAGCCAGGTACGGCCAGGTATGTGTTGTAGAGTGACAAAGTTATCTTCTATGTTTATAGGCGTTAAAGGCTTGTCATAATGAGAAATAAATATGTTGTTGAAACATATGAGTATGTATGTATGACCTGAAGTAGATGTGGAATTAAATACATAATTATAAGCTGTCTGGATATAGAGAAATGGATAAATCTATGTTTTAAACTCTTGAGATATCGCGTTGCACATGACCACGAGTTAAGGCATAATTATAAGTCTACTTATTTAATTTGATTCGCTGTCAACAACTTGTGTCATTTGTAAAAAGTCCTGAATCATTTGAATTTGTTTTAAATAAATCAATTGCAACGTGAAAGTCTTAATTACGGCTGCTCTCAAACTACCAACATGACTTGTTGACTTCGACTTTTGTTCTTCAACTACGATTATGACTCGTTGACTTAGACTCGTTGACTTTGACGTTAATAATGTTCTTGAGCAGGCTTGCACAACACACGGCCAGCCAGCACCCACTTTGAGGCCCGCGAAGTAGCGAAATATTATGCTTTAAAATTATTGTCTTAATAGCTTTCTCCCTTGTTCATTTTTCTTTCGGCCCGCAGAAGTTTTTCATAAAGTATTACGGCCCGCAGAAGTTTTCCATAAAGTATTACGGCCCGCAGAAGTTTTTCATAAAGTATTACGGCCCGCAGAAGTTTTTCATAAAGTATTACGGCCCGCCTTTCATTTTGAGTTGTGCAGGTGTGTTCTTGAGAGCAATGAATGGACATGTTGGAAATGCTTAGTCCGCTCCGCCGCCGAGTCAAGGTTTAGCAAATATATTTACACATCCAAAACTTGCAAACATTATCCTCCATCATTTCTTTCTTTTTAAAAAAAAAATAGAGATCCTGATCCAAGCGATGTCTTAGAAAAGTGTAAAGAAAAGAAAATGGTGGAGGAATGGGAGAGGCGTGTTCCCGTTCTCTGAAGTCTTTTTGTCAAGTCAAAGATATTAAGAATAAGGCAATGCTTCTAAAAGTGGTCATTCTCAGTCCGGAACCTGTCCGTGAGCCCTCAGTCCGGAACCTTTCCGTGAGCCCTCAGCCCCGAACATGTCCGTGAGCCCTCAGTCCGGAAACTGTCCGTGAGCCCTCAGTCCGGAACATTTCCGTGAGCCCTCAGTCCGGAACCTGTCCGTGAGCCCCCAGTCCGGAACCTGTCCGTGAGCCCTCAGTCCGGAACCTGTCCGTGAGCCATCAGTCCGGAACATTTCCGTGAGCATTTAGTCCGGAACCTTTCCGTGAGCCCTCAGTCCCCAACCTTTCCGTTAGCCCTCAGTCCGGACCTTTCCGTGAGTCGTCAGTCCTGAAACTGTCCGTGAGCCCTCAGTCCCCCCCCCCACCTTTCCGTGAGCCGTCAGTCCTGAAACTGTCCGTGAGCCCTCAGTCCGGAACATTTTCGTGAGCCTTCAGTCGGGAACCTGTCCGTGAGCCCTCAGTCCGGAACCTGTCCGTGAGCCATCAGCCCGGAACCTGTCCGTGAGCCCTCAGTCCGAAATCTGTCCGTGAGCCCTCAGTCCGGAACCTTTCCGTGAGCCCTCAGTCCGGAATCTGTCCGTGAGCCCTCAGTCCGGAACCTTTCCGTGAGCCCCCAGTCAGAGGTCAACTAAATGTGAAATTCAGTCAATTCGAAAAATGAAATGAATTAATTTGCAGACATGGTGCCCACATTTCTGAGTGTCCCACTGACTACTTTTTGAAGCGCAGGTCAAAAACTCTCTTTAACAGCGGGTCGCGTCGCATGTGACCCGTTGGGTTTCGAACGACCCTTACACAGTGGTCGCATAAGACCATCGGAGAACACATATTTATGAAGTAGCAAGGAAAATAATTTTATGTTTGGGGGTCACCACAACATGAGGAACTGTATTCAAGGGTCACAGCATTAGGGAGTTTGAGAACCGCTGCCCTGTAAGGTATTTCATGGCCCATAAAGACGCTCTGGAATTCGTATAATTCACGAGTTTATTGATCCAGCTTAAGCATAGTTGAAAGGTTGCGCCAGTCGATCTTGGTGTTTAGTGGAGCAAGCAGTAATAGGCAGTGTCAAGGTTCTTACAAATGGTAGGCTGTCAGCACTGTGTGGAACGAGCCCTCACAACACAATGGACCACACCATTTACATCAAAATAACTTCATTGGGGGGGGGGGGGGGGTGGCATAGGTAAAGAATAACTAAGAACCCGGTGCTGGTGACTTGGCGGGTCGCAGGCAGCGGCCAGGGTCCTGATACTATAATCCACCTCCCCCTTCCCCTCCTCTCCAATCGCACAGTCTGTCATCCTAACCCAGGGGGTCGGCAAGCGTTTTGTGTGTGGCACCGTGTTTATAAATTATACTGTATGATTTTTAAATCTGCTCAGAAAATTTTCAGTGAACAGCATGGGGAAAAAAGCCGCCTCTAGTCTTTCAGATGACGCGTGTCCTTTAGAGCAACGGTTTGGCAACCACTGCCTGAATTGAGCGTGTCCTTTAGAGCAACGGTTTGGCAACCACTGCCTGAATTGAATCAATCTCAAATCAACAATTTAATATTCAATAATGTGTTCATTTTTTTCCCGCCTTCCCCGAACCGTTAGGTAGATTTGATTTTTCAACTGAACCATTTATTAAAAGAAATTAAAAAATCTAAACAGTATTAAAACTAAACAACATGTAGAATTTTTTTTTTCTACCCAAGTATGGAAACTGTTATTAGCTTGGCAGCATGTGCGCAAAGATCAATTTTCGAACATATTTTTCTGACACCTGCGGTTTTGAATCTATATCAGTGATTCTCAACCTTTCTAAAGCCGCGACCCTTTAATACCGTTCCTCGTGTTGTGGCGACCCCAACCACACATTTATTTTTGTTGCTACTTCATAACTATAGAGTATATGTGTTTTCCGATGGTCTTATGCGACCCCTGGGAAAGGGTCGTTCGACCCCCAAAGGGGTCGCGACCCACAGGTTGAGAACCGCTGAATCTATATGTTAATGTGTCCCACATTTTAAACTTAATTATTAACCCCACCCCAATTCCGTTAAAAAAATAATGAAATATTTGCGTAGTCCTCGTTTCTTGTAAGAACGGTACCCCGCCCCCTTAAAAAAATAGTTTGCGTCCCATGGAGGTGCGTCCCCGGATTCGGGAACCGCTGCCATATTGGCGTTAGGAAGTGGATCGCAAGATAAAAGTGTGGAACAGGAGAATAGTCTCTCGGCGTGTGGTCAACGTCTCTTTACCCTGTGGTCCGCCAGCTTTAGAATCGTGTGTCTCGGCGTGTGGTCAACGTCTCTTTACCATGTGGTCCGCCAGCTTTAGAATCGTGTGTCTCGGCGTGTGGTCAACGTCTCTTTATCATGTGGTCCGCCAGCTTTAGAATCGTGTGTCTCGGCGTGTGGTCAACGTCTCTTTACCCTGTGGTCCGCCAGCTTTAGAATCGTGTGTCTCGGCGTGTGGTCAACACCTCTTTACCCTGTGGTCCGCCAGCTTTAGAATCGTGTGTCTCGGCGTGTGGTCAACGTCTCTTTATCATGTGGTCCGCCAGCTTTAGAATCGTGTGTCTCGGCGTGTGGTCAACGTCTCTTTATCATGTGGTCCGCCAGCTTTAGAATCGTGTGTCTCGGCGTGTGGTCAACGTCTCTTTACCCTGTGGTCCGCCAGCTTTAGAATCGTGTGTCTCGGCGTGTGGTCAACACCTCTTTACCCTGTGGTCCGCCAGCTTTAGAATCGTGTGTCTCGGCGTGTGGTCAACACCTCTTTACCCTGTGGTCCGCCAGCTTTAGAATCGTGTGTCTCGGCGTGTGGTCAACACCTCTTTACCCTGTGGTCCGCCAGCTTTAGAATCGTGTGTCTCGGCGTGTGGTCAACGTCTCTTTACCATGTGGTCCACCAGCTTTAGAATCGTGTCTCTCGGCGTGTGGTCAACGTCTCTTTACCCTGTGGTCCGTGGTCCACGAGCTTTAGAACAGTGTCTCTCGGCCTATGCTCCGCCGGAACTTGGTTACATGTTGAACAGAGATAATGTTTTGTAGATTTAATCATTTAAACAGTTTCCAATGCACGACAGAGTTTTTTTTCTGTTGTGACTCTGATTGAAATAGTAAACTAAATTATTTTAAAAAATATTTTTAATCGGTGTCTTTAAAAGTGTGAATAGTTTCTAAATGCGGAATCTATCTTCGAGTGGGTTGTTTCTAACCCATTTATATTTTATCTAATTGATCGGGGTCGCAGATCACTTTGATTCTATAAAATGGTGTCGCAGATCACTTTGATTCTATAAAATGTTGTCGCAGATCACTTTGATTCTATAAAATGTTGTCGCAGATCACTTTGATTCTATAAAATGTTGTCGCAGATCACTTTGATTCTATAAAATGTTGTCGCAGATCACTTTGATTCTATAAAATGTTGTCGCAGATCACTTTGAATCTATAAAATGGTGTCACAGATAGGGTTGCCAGATACGTGGACACTAAAAGGAGGACATGATTAAACAAAAAAGGAGGACATTTTGAATTTTTTATTTGAGTCGTCCCGGATTAAACTCACAGTCAGCACAATTTTATTGTAATAGCTGCCAATTAAGTGTATCTTACTTTTAGTGAATCGACCAAGAAACAGTCACGTTAAAATAACAAATTCAATGGACGCCTTTTTCAAAATCTCAAAAAGCATCATTTAAATAGACAATTGTACAATCATTACCTTATAATCTTTATTAATTACATGACATATTTCTCGGAGGACTCAACTTTTCACAGAAGATCCTCGTTAGCAATCACAAATGCATAAAACTGTTCACATGTAAGATTCTTCAAATTGTACTTTGTAAGAATAATGCCCTTTACAGAGTCGAGTAAGAGTCTATTCCTTTCCTTTGTCCATTGAGGATTAATCAAGGAGAGCGCTCTTTCCACATTGCCATTGTGTCCAGGAATACAGAAGAAAAATTCACAAATTTTAAGTAACTCTGAAAAGCAACATTCATTTGGTTGGCAGAAATGCATCGACTTTGTACATTGTAACAAAGTAAACATACGATTTAATAGTTGTAACAACGGTACAGAAAAATTAAAACATAAAATGTAAGAAAAGCCGGACATTTTACAAGATTTTAGCTTTGCCTGCCGGCTTAACTCGCGCCCGGGGCACAATACCTTTTTAGCGCCCCCCCCCATTCGAAAACCATACAATATTATAGTAAAATATACCATTTGGCGCCCCTTTGTGAGTAGCGCCCGGGGCATGATGCCCCCCCTTGCCCCCCCCCTCACTACGCCACTGAGGACATGTCCTCCTTTTGCCGGACGTCTGGCAAGCCTATTAACAGATCACTTTGATTCTATGAAGTCGTGTCGGTACAACATTTTTGGGAACTTATTAAAATTTAAAGAAAAAGTATCACCAACTAAAACAATTGACTACTTTGAACGATAGAGTTAGTCATCTAGCTTGAGCCATAGGGAGTTACTCAGATTAACTCACGTGGATTTAACAAAATGGAGTGAGTCAGATTTAGTCATGTGGATTTAACAATATTGATTGAGTCAGATTTAGTCATGTGGATTTAACAATATGGATTTTATCATCTGGATTTAACTATATGGATTTTATCATCTGGATTTAACTATATGGATTGAGAGAGTTAGTCATATGGATTTAACAGCATGGATTTAGTCAGATTTAGTCATGTGAATTTAACAATATGGATTTAGTCAGATTAAGTCATGTGGATTTAACAATATGGATTTAGTCAGATTTAGTCATGTCGATTTAATAATATGAATTTAGTCAGATTTAGTCATGTCGATTTAACAATATGAATTTAGTCAGATTTAGTCATGTCGATTTAACAATATGAATTTAGTCAGATTTAGTCATGTCGATTTAACAATATGAATTTAGTCAGATTTAGTCATGTCGATTTAACAATATGAATTTAGTCAGATTTAGTCATGTCGATTTAACAATATGAATTTAGTCAGATTTAGTCATGTGGATGGTTTCTTCTACTGCCCCACTCCATTCCAGAAATATATTAAGGCAGTTATCTGGGACTCTCATCTTGCAAAGTCTTTCTAAAGCTAATGATCCTAAACTAAAAAAAAATCATTGAATATAAAATAAAACGAAGACAATAAGATACTTTTAATGTAGAGATTTCATTATGATTTTGTAAAATGTTCAGTGATATTCCTCATGCTTAGTGAATTAAAAAGACATTCTCTATATACTTAAGTGATCATAACATCAAGTATCAGTTTGAATTGTTCGTCGCTATCATGTCACATGCTATTTAATGTAGTCTAACTTGGCTTTTGTTCGTGCGCTCCTTTCTGGCCCAAGTGTGTGGCTAAATCTTGGGACGGCTAATTGACCCACTTACCGTCAACCTATCGAGCTGAAACGTGGCTCATAGACTCGTTGCCGATTACGAAACGTTCTTTCAAACATCTATCTCCCTACCACATATCTAGTAACTGCTCTCCTGTCTACCACATATCTAGTAACTGCTCTCCCGTCTACCACATATCTAGTAACTGCTCTCCTGTCTACCACATATCTAGTAACTGATCACATATATAGTAACTGCTCACCTGTCTGCCACATATCTAGTAACTGCTCGCTACAACATATCTAGTAACTGCTCTCTATCACATATCTCGTAACCTCTCTCTACCGCATATCTAGTAACTTCTCTCTACCACATATCTAGTAACTTCTCTCTACCACATATCTAGTAACTTCTAAACCACATATCTACTAACTGCTCAACCACATATCTACTAACTGCTCTCCTGACTACCACAAAGTAATACCTCTGATAGAACAATTGAAGAGTGTATGATTTTCGTTAAAAAATCATTAATTCGAAGTTTCTTTTGAATGTAGCGCCACCATGATTTCTCTGTACATACGAGGAAATCTGTGGACGCCGTCTTTGGTATATCTGCTTATGTTTAAATTGAATCATCACAATTAATGTACTGGCTAACAACAGTACGTTCAAAAGTCGTCTACTTTTACCACTGAAACACAGCTGACTTATCAGGTAGTTTTACTTGTATTTTCTAACATGCACAGTTTACCTCTACTTGTATTTGCTAACATGCACAGTTTACCTCTACTTGTATTTGCTAACATGCACAGTTTACCTCTACTTGTATTTGCTAACATGTTCAGTTTACCTCTACTTGTATTTGCTAACATGTTCAGTTTACCTCTATTATTTTTGCTAACATGCACAGTTTACATCTACTTATTGATTTCTGTATCCAAATTCCTGAGGTAACATCTGCAGGTGAGAAATAGGGCAGTGGTTCTTGCGTTATGTGCGTTTTGTACCCTTGGAGGCAGCATTGGTCTCATGGTGTAATCTCACGGGCCATAAAACTCTCCTATCCTACTGGAACAAATTTGAATGCCACGACTATCCAGAGAAACTATCAGAATATATTGTATTTGGAGGCCTGGACTAGCCATTAATATAAACGTTTTTGATAAAATATTCCATACATAAATTTTAATGTCAGATGTCATGTTAACGAGCGGTTAGCTGTGCAATACATCGGTGGAAGGAACACATCGGTGGAATATTCGGTGGAACACATCGGTGGACTTATGACATTGTTTTCACATTGGGCTTTCACTTTGTACAAGCAACAACATGGTATGTGCATCACGTAAGGCTATATAGTGTTAAATGCCTCCAATATTTAGAACCGTTGCTCTGTTTTGATGGTGTCAAATGTCTCCAATATTTAGAACCGTCGCCCTGTTTTGATGGTGTTGGATAGTACGTGGCTCACTCAGACAACTGTGGTGTATCCAGTCAGATGGTTAGTGTGAGCACCTTCTGTGGACGACCAGTTTGTTACTAAATGTGCTTTAGGAGAGGTGTGGTTTTCAAGTGTTTGAGGTAATCTGCCAATATATTTTATCGTTCATGTTTTCAATCGTTCGTCTCAACGATAAAACGTGTTTGCCATCATAATACTTCAATTTTAAAAATAAATAAAAAATTACTTTCTGCACATCACAAATTGATTAACGCGATAGGTGTAAGGACAATAATCTGTGTATGGTGTACAAATATAATCTACAAAATAGGTGATGGAGTTTGGGGAACAAATAGCGCTGGGACGACAGGTGTAAGGACAAAAATCTGTGTATGTTGTAAAAATATAATCTGCAAAATAGGTGATGGAATTAGGGCTGGTGAATATGGAGGATTAGTTGGCGACGTTATTAAAAAGATCAAAAATTTTCTGGGGAGGGTAATTCCACAAAGCCTACTCTCGCACTCCCTTTCACGATGCAACTCTGCAGTTATGCGAAAATGATTAAAAATTGACACCTGGGCGGTCCATTTCATTCGGCCCTCTTTCTGCGCCCCCTTTCTACGCCGCTGGCAGAGGTTTAGCTAGAGTGTTTGGCATTTGGAGACAATATTATTTTTGTTACCCCTCCCCCCTCTCAACTCGGAAACCCAATATTTTTATCCATTAAATACCACAAAGCCCATTTTGGCGCCCCGTTGGTCTGGCGCCCGGGGATTTATGTCCCCCTCGGCTACTCAACTGTCAACGGGGACTGCCTCACCCCTTCCCCCACCCCCGAAATATTAATTTCTCCCTCCGAGGACATTTTCTAAAAATAACCCTAACCACGATTGTATTTTTTAAACTGTGTTTGCAATTGTAAATCAAATTTTCTCAGATTACGTTTACGGGAATATATGTAATACACTCAAAAAAAACGACCACCAAACATTAGCACATACTCTAATTTGAAGAGTTCTGGGAATAGCTCACAATACACCGTCAGAACGGAAAGTTCCAAAAAATAACAACGACATGAGCTGCTCATGTGACTCTCGCGTGTGCGTGGGATGAGCGGATTGTGCTACAAATAGATTCACCGAGTAGCTTCTAAGTGTGGATTCAAGCGTCATGTGTTTTTACAAAAACTTGCATTGTTCGTTTATGAACAATTCTTTGGAATACAATATAGAGTATTGACAAACGTTTATCTGGCCACTTCGGTAAGTTTAAAAAAAAAAAAAAAAAGTCAACTGAAACACGTAACCTTTGAACTTCGCTTTTATTTTCGCCAGTGATTTTGGGGTATTTTTAAAAAAAAGCTCAGATATTGACGCAACCCCCCCCCCCCCGGGCGCCCCAACCCCACCTCATACCCGCCCCACCAAAATACCCACCCCACCCCGGCCCGTTATGTTGACTGGCTCAAGTAAGAATTTAACTACTAGATTAACTCCACTTTCTCCCTCTGTGCCCAGTACATACTCCTCCACTGCAGCCAGCACAAAGTAGTCCTGGTAGTTGGAGCAGTTTGTGGCAACAGTTGCCGTCTGTGTGCCCAGTACATAGTCCTCCACCGAAGCCAGCACAAAGTGGTCCTGGTAGTTGCATCAGTTTGTGGCAACAGTTGCCGTCTCTGTGCCCAGCACATAGTCCTCCACCGAAGCCAGCACAAAGTAGTCCTGGTAGTTGGAGCAGTTTGTGGCAACAGTTGCCGTCTGTGCTGTATATGTCGTGCTAATCTTATTAATGAAACGATCAGCGAGTCTCACGTCGTTGTTATTGGATTTAATCACTATTTGGAGCTTTGAAATTGTCCTTAAAAGAATTATTCAATTGATCCTTCTTACTTATCAAATAGTTTTACGAAGTGGCTATTGGTACACGGGTACCAGAATTGAGAGGTTGGGATTAAAAAACGATTAAAAATATTATTGTTGGGTTTGTAAGACAAAATGAGCTATCAAATGAAAGATACTTGATGTACTATACGTTTTAAAACTTAATTCTTCAGATTTACTAAAATAAACTACCACAAATGACATCTGAATAGCATTGAGCCTAATGGTACCCGGGTGCGAATGGCGGCGCTGCGTGTCCGGGTCCATTTTGTCCCTTCTATAAGCCATCCTACTGAATAGTATTAATGTCATATCGACACACCAATCAATCTTCCATTTCTCCATTAGATGACTGTCATGTCAACCAAATTTACTTAGATAATTATACATCATGGCTATTTGTGTTGTCAGTGTGACGTGTGTGAACGTTACTCGAGGCTTGTGACGTTGTGTGTGAATGTTACTCGGGGCTTGTGATGTTGTGTGTGAACGTTACTTGGGGCATGTGACGTTGTGTGTGAACGTTACTTGGGGCATGTGGCGTTGTGTGTGAACGTTACTTGGGGCATGTGACGTTGTGTGTGAACGTTACTTGGGGCATGTGACGTTGTGTGTGAACGTTACTCGGGGCATGTGACGTTGTGTGTGAACGTTACTTGGGGCATGTGACGTTGTGTGTGAACGTTACTCGGGGCATGTGACGTTGTGTGTGAACGTTACTCGTGGCATGTGGCGTTGTGTGTGAACGTTACTGGGAGCATGTGACGTTGTGTGTGAACGTTACTTGGGGCATGTGACGTTGTGTGTGAACGTTACTCGTGGCATGTGGCGTTGTGTGTCAACGTTACTGGGAGCATGTGACGTTGTGTGTGAACGTTACTCGGGGCATGTGGCGTTGTGTGTGAACGTTACTTGGGGCATTTGACGTTGTGTGTGAACGTTACTCGGGGCATGTGACGTTGTGTGTGAACGTTACTCGTGGCATGTGACGTTGTGTGTGAACGTTACTCGTGACATGTGGCGTTGTGTGTGAACGTTACTCGTGGCATGTGGCGTTGTTTGTGAACGTTACTGGGAGCATGTGACATTGTGTGTGAACGTTACTCGTGGCATGTGGCGTTGTGTGTGAACGTTACTGGGAGCATGTGACGTTGTGTGTGAACGTTACTCGTGGCGTTGTGTGTGAACGTTACTCGTGGCATGTGGCGTTGTGTGTGAACGTTACTCGTGGCATGTGACGTTGTGTGTGAACGTTACTTGGGGCATGTGACGTTGTGTGCGAACGTTACTCGTGGCATTGTGTGTGAACGTTACTCGTGGCATGTGGCGTTGTGTGTGAACGTTACTGGGAGCATGTGACGTTGTGTGTGAACGTTACTGTCACTTGTCGGTGCACGTGGTAGTCCAACCGTCTAGTGACATCTTCATTTCAAATACGCGTACTATGGGAAATAGTTTATGGCGTTGTTTGACTGATTCTAATCAGATCCCCATAACCCTCACCATGGTTCTTTCTATTGTCTATGTTTATACAAAAGTCACCATGCGAGGCAGTTAGGGCTGCATGGCCCGTAAGTCTGATAGTCCGTTATAACGTAACCCTGACCAACAATTTGACCTAAACTTGACCCGTTTGACCTACTAATGAACGCAGCTTAAAATAAACACAGGTCAAACTCGGTTTTAAAAAAACACATCAGTTTCCGACTTGGTCCGATTGATCCATCAGAAAGAATTTTTAGACTAATCTTTGTACACTGATTTGTTGATACCAATTTTAAAAATTTGATTTCATTCAGTGAAGACGGACGGAATGAGTGAGGTTTGCGCTTGAGTTAATTAAACTGTGACTAGAAATAAGTGATTCAAGTATTCGCATTTCATTAATTTGCATGTGGTAAATGTTGACATAAATGCACTTTTGTGTACTCGGGGGATTTGTTTTAGAAAATCTACCACTATAATGGCGCCACGATTCCTTGTGATTTAAATAAACATTTTGTGGTTAATGTTAAATGATCTATGACATCTCAATTTTCAATGACACAATATTTTTTCACAGAAAAGTTACGATGCTAGTCTTGGGTGATAAAAGTAGGGTGGACTCGATTTCAGGGACGCGCCAAAAAGGCTGAAACAACACACCTGACACAGTAGCTGGACCTGAAAGCCTCCTATGACAACATGGACAGGACATTGAGCCGCAGCGTGCCCCACCTCCCACGCTACCAGTCGGTATCACCGGCCCGATCTCCTCGACTGGACACCAGACGCTTCCTGTCTCTGCACGGCATCTCCCAGCCCAGCACTCGCATCAGCTACATTGACGGCGCTCCGACCCGTGGTATCAACAGCTACCACGTCCACAATTCCCCGTCACCGAAACGATCCTACAGCGTTCACGTGATCTCCTCAAAAGCCAACCACCATCTCGTCCGATCGACCAGAAGTCTGTCAGCCGCCGACCTCAACTCCTCGCACCTTTATTCCTCGCTGGATGATCTGATCGTCAGGTCCAAACAGGGGAATGAACAGCGCTGCAGGGTCGTCAGCTGCGAGGATATATTCCACAAAAAACCCTTCTTCCCCGATACAACACCCTCAGAGAGCGGAGTTTCGGTCGGTGAGTGGGAAGAAGGGTCCGTGTACGGTGGAGAAGAAGAAGACAGCATGTCACAGCGTTCTTTCGGTAGCTCAAGCGCCTTTTTCGATGGCACCGTGGACAGCGAGCTTGACAAATTGGACAGCGATAACTGTAGCGGGCATGAGTACTATCGAGACGGAGAACAGGACGACTCCCGGAGTAACAGAAGGTGTAGGAGTCGAAGGTCAAGTAACGAGGTCCCGATCCCTGATGGTATTTGGAGCAGTCCACTCTCCTCTTACGGAGATTCGAGACGGAAAGAACTCATGTTACGCGATTTCGAGAAAGACCCGCAACGTTTCGAAGCTTTGAAAGTCCACATCCCAAACTCAGACACTCCTACGAAGGCCGGGAAGGACATCCACCACAGCCCCTACTCAAAAGGGATATCTTCAACCCCGCTAGCCCAGTCCACGCCCCACGTCAGTCCAAGGGGGCGCGGGGAGCACAAACTCTCCGTCAAGGCCAGCTGGATGGCGGATTATCCACTGAAAGAATCAAACACTGAAACCGGATCAAGTGAGCTAGACTCTGGGCGGGCGTTGGTTGATATGGACCTATCAGATAATGATCTGCAAAGTTTGTGTCGTGTACACGACTCCAGCTTTTCCGATGACAACTTTTCAGATATATCAAATGTTACAATCACATCTCCCGAATTGAGGAAGCCGAAGCTGGTTAAAAAGACGTCAAGCAAGCCAAAGACGTCGAGTGTCAATTTGTCGTCCATGCCACTCTTCGGTGAGGACATGGACAAGGTTGACAACTGTCACAGCGTGTACCAGACATGTTCAGATCTCACTGGCGGTGATGCGAACCTGGCTATTGTTCGAAATGAGGTCAACCAGTTGTGTTCGCCAGATGGCAGGTCGATAAGTGGAAACGAGTGGTGGGCTTTGTACAACATCGGGTCGGCGAAGGAAAGGAAAGCCTTGGGGAAATCCCATGAACGAACGGGCCTAGAAGTAGAGGATGGCGCCCTTGTTGTGCGGGAGGAAACTGATAGGGTGAGACTCCCTTTGATAACCCCCGGCAAACATGGACAGGAGAAACTGAGGAGGGCTTCTCAAACATCACCGAAGTCGGATCGATCGTCCCCAGCTCATTCCTCGACCGTTGATCTTCAAACTGTTGGCAGCGTTGGTGTGGGAGTTGAAAAAAATGGTCAAAGTTACCGTGAAATGAGAACAGAATGCCAATCAATACATTTCATTGCTGGAAAAGACTTAGCGCGTGGAGAGAAACTGTCATGTTATGATAAGTCCTCGGATACAGTTGCGGTGAAAAAAACAGTCGACCTCCGAGACCGGGAACGAGATAACGACCGTTTTACTAAGGCAACAATGGCTGAGACGGACTTAAGGTTAAATATTGACTTTGCTGACGGGGAGAAGGTCAGGTTGGATAGCGTCGCTAAGGAGTTAACACAAAGGACAAACAAACAAGGGGCACGTTATTTACCAGAATCTGAAATGGGGGAATTGGGACTGGCGTGTGATGGAGAGGAGTCTGAAATGGGGGAATTGGGACTGGCGTGTGATGGAGAGAAGTCTGAAATAGGCGAATTGGGCCTGACGTGTGATGGAGAGAAGTCTGAAATAGGCGAATTGGGCCTGACGTGTGATGGAGAGAAGTCTGAAATAGGCGAATTGGGCCTGACGTGTGATGGAGAGAAGTCTGTTGGTCACTTGAGAAAACAGTGGACAGCCGTTGGTACAGAAATAAAAGAAGAGTCTTCCGATTCATTGGATGATTTAATAGGCCCCACGCGAGACTCCGGGACTACGCAAGCGGCTATTATTACCCAGAGCGTGATTCCCCTGGCGTCACCATTGCATCATGTCAACAGTTGGACCAATGGCGGCGCGTCTTCTGAGAGCCGGGCAGTGCATGACGGTATCGATCACGTGGGGGTGAGTCACGGCGGGGACAAAGAACGGCAACTGCAACAGCCCGGCTTAACGGTCGGTCTCACGGTGAGCGCAGAAAACACCAACACGGATGGCTTTATTGATTCCCGCCTCGCAGTTTGTGAAGGTGGGGAAATCCCTCCGTTAAACGCGCGTGACATCGCCACCGCTGTGGTGAATTTCCAGTGCGTTGATGAGACTAAAAATATCCACAAAGGCGGCTCGGCGTTCTCCGTTCCTGATGATAAAATTTCACAGCGTATTTCATCTGAGACACGTTCAAGGACAGAAAGTAGTTTAGACACTAGTGAAATCAGAGATAGCAGCCGTTCTGTACCCCGCGTCTGTGAGGACCCCACTCCGGTACTGTCAACTGAAATAGGTGCCGTAACAGCGGATCGTGTCAGTGTCGCGGTCTGTGTTGATTCGACTGATTCGTGCGTCGATGTCAAGGACACGTGTCGTTGGAGGATTGGGCAACAGGGCAGCCATGGCCACCCGGTTCTCAGACCAGTTGTTGATGAATCAATAGAAGAACGCAGCGGCGCAAGCGTTGGTGACGCAGTTATTTGTCAGACAGAAGACAGCGCAGTTGAGTCTGGTGTGGTGAGTGAAGAAGGTGTTTATGACTCTAGTGTAGTTAACCATCGAGTCGAAACCAATCAGTGGGACAGCGTAGAGGGAAATGATGCAGTGAGTGATTCTATATGTTTGGACTCTAATTACGTAATATCAACAACCGTCAGTAATGTGTTTATTGTCATCCCTGTCAGCACACGTCAACCTACACACGGGGCCGTGAACGCCAGTGACCCGCCTTTCTTGTCGGTAACCGCGCTTACGCAAGAGACGGGCAGCGTTGTTGCCACCGCCAGTAGTAATAGTAGTAGTAGTAACGCCACCCCATGTCAGACCACGCGTCGCTTCATTGCCTCGTCAGGTGTTTCACTTGATGGCGTGAAGACTGCGGCGAGTGACAGCATTGCACATTGCACTGACACGGACTACACACGCACTGTACCGACTCTACCTATCACTTGCGCTGGTTCTGTTACAACATCACAGCCAGCCATGCAGCACAATAACCCGTTGGATAACCTACACGCCCAGTTGTCGCTTATTTCTGCAGTGGACATAACGACGAATGAGGCCGCGGATTCCTATCAGGACCACGCCGAGGCGACACACGTTGCTGGAGATGTTTATGAAGACAGCGGAGACTATTGTTACCTGTCCGAGCCCACAGAAAACAGTGGGACTTACTACTCCTACAGCATTCAAGTCCACAGTGGGGCCGAAGAGGACAGTGTCGAGGTTAGTCCCAGGGAACAGTACGACAACGAAGACGGACCAACAACAAATCTGCCAACATACACACCCCGTCGGCACCACCAATATTCTCTCCTCAAGCCGAAGTCGAGCAGTCTGTGGACGCTGGAGGAGGAAACTGAAAGCATGTTAGATGCACAGTCTCCAAAACCATCGCCGAAAAGATCGCTCCCCACAGTACCATCTGAAGAGGAAAACAGCGACGATGAACGCAGTCCTCTCGGTGATGAACGCAGTCCTCTCGGTGATGAATGCAGTCCTCTCGGTGGTGAAAGCAGTCCTCTCGGTGGTGAAAGCAGTCCTCTCGGACAGTCACCGGATAGCTCCGAATCTTTATCAGTCGACAATGAGTGCTATTCTAACATCTTCATTCAAGACAAAGTTCTTGTAGCCCACAGCTCCACATTCCATACTGATCTCAGACAAGCACACCAGGATGATAAGTTCCTTCATACTGGGGATGAGATGCAACATGAACGCTTATTACCCATGGACATACCTTCCGCCCCCCTCCACACAGCGGACGTGACGTGGTCAGTTGGTCAGAGAGGAGGGTATGATCAAACAACGTCCAGCTTATGTGGACCAATTCCAGTGAATAGTTTCAGTAATGGTGTCACATCCCCCCTGGACGTCTTATCCAGCAGTCTCCAACAGTTCTGCAACCACGAGTCTGTCGGCGAGGAAGATGATTTATTCATCGTTGAGGATGAACGAGACCACTGCACCAACCTCAACATGTCAAGGCCAACGAGACACGACGCCTCACTGAGCTGGAACGATGACGAAGTGAGCGAGTGTTCATCTCGCCTCCACGATTTTGATCAGGAGCTCTCATTGGTCTCCTCCAGCGTTAGCCCTTCGCCATCAGACGCCAGCGAGGGCTTGCTGTACACCTGCGTGGGCACTGCACAGGTCAAGAATGCACTGTCATCGTTTGATTATGATAACCCGATGAGTACGTACACGGGAAACAGTAACAGTGAACAGGTGAGGGAGTCGTCATTTATACAAGACGTTGACACGAGCAAAAATAACGAGGAAGATCAGTTTAATAAGGAAGATCAGTTTGGTAAAGAAAATCAGTTTGATATAGAAGATCAGTTTGATAAACTTTTGGAGGAATTCAACCAATGCACGTCACCACTTGCAGGCATTGGAGAAGTTGATTTTTGTGAGATTCAAAAGGATGGTACCGCGCTGAAACCAACACAACAGTTTGAGAATCTCTATAAGGCATTTACCAACGAGGACAGTGAGAAGAAGCAGAACCACGTGTGCATCGTCATAGAAGACGAAAACATGAGCGCCTTCCGGTTGAAGAGGTATTTGAAAAAAGGACACACGAAGAGGACAGCGGGGAAAAAGGTGATCAGATTTCTCACGAGGCTCGGCTGTGTCTCAGAGACAGCTCGCTCCCCTGAACTCAGTCCAAACAGATCGCGATCCAAACACGGGGAGCTGGTGTACAGTACAGACAACATGCCCTCAAATCACCCACGACTCCCGAGGCCCATTCTGTTGAATTCCACCAGCTTCCAGGACCTGCATTTACTGACCAGGTCGGCCCTCGGGCACAGTTCAACGACGTCCAGCAACCAGAGTTTGGACTCGCTGAAGTCCCGGGCAGACAGTGCCTACTCAAGCTTTTCTGAATCAGTCTTGGGGGAGATGACCAGTCCTAGGAATCCGAGTGCCTCTTTACTCTCCCCTGCCTGTCTGTTCTCCTCCACCGGTAGTGTCTTCCATGACAGCCCTTTCAGTCCGAACCCTAGAACATCTGACAGCGTTTACTCCAGTACATCCAGTGACAAAAAGGATTATCCGAGCGGGCCGTCCAGGTCAGGCGAGACCAGTAGGCTGAACAGTGAAATGATGACCGCTCTAGAAGATGTGTTTGATCAGTTGGATGTATGCAATGATGAGATTGACACCGCCTTGCTGAGTCGCTTGAGACATGGCCACACTAGAGCAGACATCTGACACACTAGAGCAGACATCTGACACACTAGAGCAGACATCTGACACACTAGAGCAGACATCTGACACACTAGAGCAGACATCTGACACACTAGAGCAGACATCTGATACACTAGAGCAGACATCTGACACACTAGAGCAGACATCTGACACACTAGAGCAGACATTTGACACTGCCTTGCTGAATCTGGCCATACTAGAGCAGACATCTGACGCAATAGAGCAGACATCTGACACACTAGAGCAGACATCTGACACACTAGAGCAGACATCTGACACACTAGAGCAGACATCTGACACACTAGAGCAGACATCTGACACTGCCTTGCTGAATCTGGCCATACGAGAGCAGACATCAACAGAAAGATATTTATTTGTGACTGTGAGATAATTCAATGTATGGAAGACGGTTACCGGAAAATTGATCGAAAGAAATTTCGGCGACGGAAAATTGATCGACGGTAATTTGATCGAACGGAACTTTGGTCGAATCTTTTTTTCAGTCCAGACGTTAAAATTTTCGTCAAATTTCTTTTTGAACGCACTATACTATATCGTAAAACATAATAGTGCGTTCAAAAAGAAATTTGACGCAATATTTTAACTTATAAATTTAAAAAACGATTCGACCAAATTTCCGTTCGATCAAATTTCCGTCGATCAATTTTCCGTCGACCAAATTTCTTTCGATCAAATTTCCGGATACGATGGAAGACATCATCTGGATGACCAAAATTCAAGTATAATACACACGTCATGAGGCTGCTTGTCAAATCTTAGTGAACAATTACTGTAATGTCTCCACTGATCTATATTTGCAGTATCAACAAGCATGTCTCTAATATGGAACATAGCTTGGTTCTGTTTAGCATAGGCTTATCAGTTGTTGTTAGGGCATTTTGGAGGTTTGTGTCATGAATGTAAAGGTATTTATCAAAGATACTGCATTGAAGTAGAGATTTTAGTTTAAAGGTATTTATCAAGTATACTATATTGAAGTAGAGATTTTATTGTGTTTTATAGCAGAATACATATATGTAACATAACATTCTATACCTCAGCTACCTAGACTAGAAATGAATGATTTTCAAAAAAAAAAAAAAATGTTCCTTCTAGTCTTTTTGCAAATGTTTCTAAAACATGGGGCCAGTAGGTTGAGCCACTAGGTTGAGCCACTAGGTTGAGCCAGACGTGCTGTATTCTTATCAAGTAAATTTGTAATGTGAAATGCACACACATTGTGACCATGAAAATGATTTCTGATCTTCAACAAGTAGCCCTGAAATGTGATGCTTGTTAGATGGGCGTGGGGGTAGCCCTACTTAGTGTTAGAAAACACTATCTAGTACTTAACCAATTCTTAAAGTAAAAGGATAGATTTTTGAAAACCTGTGGAGAACCATTTTGTTATGTTAAACTAATGTTAAGTATTCCAGACTCTGTAAGGCAGCGGTTCTCAACCTTCCAAATGCAGCGACCCTTTAATACAGTTCCTCTTGTCGTGGCGACCCCCAACCAAAACTATTTTCCTTGCTACTTCATAACTGTAGAGTACATGTGTTTTCCGATAGTCTTAGGCGACCCCCCTGAAAGGGTCATTCGACCCCCAAAGGGGTTGCAACCCACAGGTTGAGATGAGAACCGCTGCTGTAAGGTTTTCCATTAAATAACATGAACTAGTTTGGTTACATGCCGGCCAAGATACCTTTATCCCAGTTTATCAAATGGATATTCTATTGTAGTTTTATAACATCATAGTGCCAGATTTATTACACTATAGTGCAAAATGTTTCTTGTTAGTTACCATCAAATGTATTATAAATGTACATAACATGCATCAGATGGGGAAGCAATATATTTATTTTCATTTTTCTGTTAAAATTTGGCTAAATAATGTGGAAACCTATTGCTATTCTATCAAAACTAAGCAGAGACCTCTAACTATAGGCCAAAATATTGATAGCAGCTTCTTTTAACTATTGGATCCAATACAATTAGTGTGGGAACCTTTGTGTTTATTTCTAAACATTTTAAAAAAGAGAGTATTTTGTAATCAACAAGAACATTTATCTACTGCTTTCTCTGGCCAATAAATGTCCTAATTACCTTGTCTATAAATTAACATTTGTGCCTGGTAGACACTTGAAATTGTGGCAGACATGATAACAGGCATAAGGTTTACAGCTGCAACTAGTCGTGTGTTTAAGGAAACAGTCTAGCTAATGGTTAAGTCAATATATGAAGTTGAAATAGTTACAACATGGCTATTTAAAAAAAGCGACACTCAATAACTACACATTTGAAAGCAATTTTAATTGTGTTTGTTTATAATTCTATTCAGCGATGTTTTAATGTGTTTGTTTATAATTCTATTCAGCGATGTTTTAATGTGTTTGTTTATAATTCTATTCAGCGATGTTTTAATGTGTTTTCTGCATAACATTGTTCCATTTATATAAGATTGCATCTGAACATATTCTGAAGGAGATTAAAAAAAATATAGTAAAATAGCATAATTATTGCATATCAGAAATTTCATTGAGAAACTCGTTAAGTTACAATTGTGATTGGTTGCCTCGAGTATTGACTGCAATCAGCAGAAGGTTGTACTTTCACTCTGATAGATCATTTTGGAGGGAGATGTGTATTTGTGGTGGGGTGGGGGGGGGATGATTCTCCAACTTTAGGGTATGCTAATTTCCCAAAAGTAAATGTTTCTATGGTATCGGTACACAACTCAAATAATAAGAATGGGCTTTAATTTAAAGTTGTTTTTCATAAGTTTTAAAGAACTTCAATACGATTAAGTATGGTTATAATTTAATGGAAGGGTCCTTACTTTTAAAGGTATATCTGCATGTCCCCCACCCCCCACATATACACACAAACTCATTTTTAAATGTATATCTTACTGGCTAAATCCTAAGTATGTGACTATGATTTTATCATTGAAACATTTTGAGTTTGAGATTACCCAATAGACAACAAACTATTCTTTAAAAAAACAACTCTTCTGTTGATCAAATGAAATCTGAAGTTCTGTTGAGTGCAGGACCAGCATTAAATGTCACTGCTTTTATTTGTTTCACTTGTCAGTCTGGCACCTTGGTGCACTTGAGCTGCTCCACTTTATATTTATTGTTGAAATGTGTCATCAAAGCTGAAACATCAAGTAGGGATGCAGCTTACAGTCTTTGACAATGGCTCCGGGCAAAGAGAGCACAATTATTTAATAGACTAGAAGAGTCTTTTAATGTCCATAGTGTTTTCACATGGTGTTGACCGCTTCAGTGATAATTAATTGGGCATGGAGATCCCGGTAATCAAAATGGTTTAGAAAAATTGGATCGAAAAAATCTAAACAGGGGCACCGGAACTGCCATGACATATTGAACCAATGTACCTTATATATGAATCAATGTACTTTAAATATATGTTCTTGATTGTGTTGGTTTGATAATCACTCACTTGAAGGAGACGTCTGCTACCATATCACACTCTCAGTTCTTGTTAGTACGTGAATTTAACTAATCAGCAACTGTCCAAGCTCTGAATATACTGAGGACTTATTTAATAACATGTTTTACAAGGCAAAACATTCCTGGCATGTATGTTGACATGTATTCACTTCTCCTTGCCTTGACTGACAAGAAACCAAATGTTTTTGTTTACTCTCTTTGCATTTGTTATCAAATTTGAAAATGAACTTTTGGTGACTGTGAAAGCCCACAGCTTGGATATTGATTAATAAAACTTCTGACACTGAATATTTCTTCATTTCCTTTATTTGTATTACAACATGTATTATATTGATCTCTTTATTGTTGTCAAAGCATTGCTGTTATTACTGTCCATTGGGAATGCATAAAATATTCTTAAATGTATAACTATAGAATTGTAGTAGCAGGCATACATATCTCCAGTGGAGTAGCTAAGGTTTGTGCCATCTGGGGCAAGCCAATATTTTTACCACCCTCATGAAAAACTTGATTGTTGGGAGAAAAATGCCACCCCTCTTTATGTAGAAAAATGTGCCCCCCCCAAGGTGGACTACCCCCTGAGCACCACTGTTCCTGCATCAGTGCATACATTATGAGTGCATCTTTGTTAAAGTTGATAAAATATCTCACACACCTTAAGTTAAAATGTTAGTGGTAATCTAACAATCGTAAAACATATTCTTAAAAATAAATTACAAATAAAATGTTAACAAATTAAAATATGTCCCATTGGTTAATCCACCATCAGAACAGCAGACATAATTATTCAATCAATATTTAACCAATCTAGTATGTAGAACAGTAATGGCTAGTGAATAAAATACCACGGTTAAGAACTAGTGGCATGATGAGGACTGTAGTAACCCAGTCCAGGGACACTTGGTCTCACCATTTGAGGACTGTTGTAACCCAGTGCAGTAACTCTTTGTCTCACCATTTCTATACAAGCTATCTCATCATGTAACCAGGCTATAGAGAACCTAGAATGAGAACAATTTTTTTTATCGACAGTCAACTCTATCAGCCCCTACGATAGTGTCACTGGAGTGAGATCACACCGACCTAGTGATGCCACTCACTAAATAAATTATCCTTTAAAAACCAAATAGTGAGTGAATTCACACAAAAACAATCAAAACCAAATAGTGAGTGAATTCACACAAAAACAATCAAAACCAAATAGTGAGTGAATTCACCCCAAAAACAATCAAAACCAAATAGTGAGTGAATTCACACAAAAACAATCAAAACCAAATAGTGAGTGAATTCACCCCAAAAAAAAAGAAAACCAAATAGTGAGTGAATTCACACAAAAACAATCAAAACCAAATAGTGAGTGAATTCACACAAAAACAATCAAAACCAAATAGTGAGTGAATTCACACAAAAACAATCAAAACCAAATAGTGAGTGAATTCACCCCAAAAACAATCAAAACCAAATAGTGAGTGAATTCACCCCAAAAAAAAAGAAAACCAAATAGTGAGTGAATTCACACAAAAAACAATTAAAACCAAATAGTGAGTGAATTCACACAAAAACAATCAAAACCAAAATAGTGAGTGAATTCATACAAAAACAATCAATAAGTCATGTTAGTACATATTTAGTAATAAGTCATGTTAGTACATATTTAGTAATAAGTCATGTTAGTACATATTTAGTAATAAGTCATGTTAGTACATATTTAGTAATAAGTCATGTTAGTACATATTTAGTAATAAGTCATGTTAGTACATATTTAGTAATACGTTATGTTAGTACATAGTTAGTAATAAGTCATGTTAGTACATAGTTAGTAATAAGTCATTGCAGATGAAGTATTTTTCAATTCAATTAATTTTAAAAGACAAAACAATCAGAAAATACCCTACCTTAACAACACTCATTGATGAGAACACACAGTATTAGTTCTGTAATTGGTTCAAGACTCCACTTGTAAATGACTACACAATATTGCACATTCATTCATTAAAATAACCACACACTAATACATCATATGTTCATTTACTACACTCGGTCAATACATCATAATGTGTTCATTTACTACCCACAATCATTACATCATATGTTCATTTACTACACTCAGTCATTACATCATAATATGTTCATTTACTACACTCAGTCATTACATCATAATATGTTCATTTACTACACTCAGTCATTACATCATAATATGTTCATTTACTACACTCAGTCATTACATCATAATATGTTCATTTACTCAATTAGATAGATAAATAATTCACCTATTGCACAGTCCCATTAGAATGTACAATCCACTGAGTCTTACTTCAGCTGTTTACTGTCAATATCACAATGACTTGTTAGCCTTCTTTGCAACAAATGCTGTGATTAACCTTGTCCAAATGGCTACTTTCTTTTTGAGCAAACATCATTTTATTGTTTCTTTCAAGCTCTCTACCTGAATACATCACCAAAGCGTATAAAATACTTCAGGATATCATTATGCTTTCTTAATATTACTTGTATAGGTAATGATGGGCGTGATGGCAGCCGAGATTTCCCCATCAAATCCAGTATTGTGTTACCACCCAAAGTGTCAGGTGTGTTACAGGGCAACTCTGAAGAAGACATCTCAAACTTGGAGGAGCAGGAAAAAATATCCAGGATGAATCTTCGGAACTGGGATCCAGTAAGTCAAAACTGTGGATGCATTGAACAATATGTATTGCTGGGATCCAATAAGTCAAAACTGTGGATCCATTGAACAATATGTATTGCTGGGATCCAACAAGTCAAAACTGTGGATTCATTGAACAATATGTATTGCTGGGATCCAATAAGTCAAAACTGTGGATCCATTGAACAATATGTATTGCTGGGATCCAACAAGTCAAAACTGTGGATTCATTGAACAATATGTATTTCCTATACTGCATTATTAAAAGGTATAATGTCCATGTATCTGATTCATTATTGAGAGTTGTAATAACACAAATCTTTGAAGCAATTCTGTTTTAGTTTTTATAGTGAACATTTTTTACACCACCATTCACCATTGTGGTAATGATGTAAGATTATTTGAGCAGATAAATAGAAGTAAGAACCAATAAATGACAATTTCACTTTGAAGTGGCTTACTTTCAGCCAATGAATGACAATTTCACTTTGAAGTGGCCTACTTTCAGCCAATGAATGACAATTTCACTTTGAAGTGGCCTACTTTCAGCCAATTAATGACAATTTCACTTTGAAGGGGCCTACTTTCAGCCAATAAATGACAATTTCACTTTGAAGTGGCCTACTTTCAGCCAATGAAGAAACAAAAAACATGAGAAACATGGGACACATGATTGGTTAATATGATTCCTTATTAAGAGTAAATCATGGCTGCCTAGCAATACATCTGTATGAGTCTGTAACCCTACACATCTAATACTCTGTAAATAAGACTGAATCCAATGTATGATCTCAATGTCTTAATGCTGGAAGTCTAGTGAATTCTAACAGGCCCTAATACTATTTATGCATTTTCTTGATTATTTGTTTTATGACAAAAGCATTTTGTATGATGTCATTTGCATGGTGCTAATGAGTTTAAAGTTTGTATCCTTTCATGTGTGGTGTAGTAATTACTGAAGTATCTATCTTCAATATATATTGTTTCAGAGTCCAGTTGTTTCTGAATTATACAAGATCAAGCTGATGGAAGAAGTAAGTAGGCCCACTGGTCAAATTATATCACAGAAATCTGTGGACTACTTACTCCCTGAATTATATCTAACATGTTTAGTGAGAATGGAATAATTATTCACTGAATATATCTAACATGTATAGTGAGACTGGATTAGTTATTCACTGAATATATCTAACATGTTTGGTGAGACTGGACTAATTATTCACTGAATATATCTAACATGTTTGGTGAGACTGGACTAGTTATTCACTGAATATATCTAACATGTTTGGGGAGACTGGACTAGTTATTCACTGAATATATCTAACATGTATAGTGAGACTGGACTAATTATTCACTGAATCATATCTAACATGTTTGGTGAGACTTCCATACACTTTCATTTAATTGCTTTAATATTAATTAATAAACAATGGTATAAAAATTTAGTCTCATGTTAAAATATTCAGTTATTCTTATTAATTTTTTACAAGATAATGCCCACTTTGTTACAGATATTGAAGAAAAAAAAACAAATGTCTCACTTTGATAACCAAAGAATCCATCCATTCTGAATAAACAAGAACATTTTGGCCAATGATAAATAAAGTGGTAAAAGGGTTTTCATGATTGTAGTTAAGTCAATGAAAAACAATGTTAAAAAGTGCATTCCCCCCACCCCCAAATTTC